>SKCR01039619.1:0-78379 GCA_019454045.1 Zanthoxylum bungeanum | reverse complement strand
ATATCCCAAAGTGACTACCATTTGGATATGGAAGACACGAAGGAATTAAAGAAAGGGCGAGGCTCTTACTTTGAAAATGTTTGTCTTAGTTATGTTCACAGCTAGTATTGAAATTAGATTTTAAATACTTAGTGTGGTACATAAAATATATGTATTGATGTTCAGAATCCGCTAAGAGCTGGATACTGACCTCTGCGAATCGGAAACGGGACGAAAGTCGCTGTTTTGACCGTAGATACCTAAGTTTAGGAACTACCCTTTGGGTATGTACTTAAATTAGGAACTGTTATAATGTAACTAGTTTGACTAGAGACATTATCTCTATATTCAGTGTTTAATCCGTTGCGGATAAAACCTTTATATTATAGAACACTAAGTGTTTTATTATATAAAGATGATACTGAGATAAACACATTAGATGTAAATAACAGAATTTATATTTTGAATATAAAGAAAAATCTCAAACATATAAAATGACAAATAAATAGCTCAAATTGATTTGATCAATAGAGACTTATTTGTGGCATTGTTGTCTAGACACAATTAAACAAGACTCGTATATCCACACTTTTGAAGAGTGGATACTAGGACTGATTTGACTATTCAAATAAGGTCTACGAATCTAGTTTATTAGGTAAGGTACCTAAAATACTATTACTTGGAAATAGTAAAAGTGCCACCGATCTGTTAGCCCTATTCATGGTGAAGTAAGTGGGCCATATCCAGCTGGGCTAGATGTGAACATGAATATTTCGTGACCTTAACGGATGTGGCATCACGTTATGGTTATGTGTTTCTTTTGAAGAACACAGATCAGAAACTTTAGAGTTTCGACACGAAATAGAAAAACAGATCGGCTATAGTATTATGCGCCACGGTAAGACCGTATTAGAAAATACTTAAGCAGTAAGTTTCATATGTACATGAAAGAGTACTGTATTCTTTCATATGAGGACTCCTCCTGAGACACGTCAGTTAGACGGTGTGTGTCCGAACTAAAACCGAATTTTGTTGGACATGATAGGTTTATCACGAGTCGCTCTGAGCTACTGTTTCCTTCTACAGGATATGCATTAACAGTGCAAAACTTATTTAGAATAAGGTTCCATATAAATCTGTTTGACAGATGTCATATAGGATATGAACAGGAAAGAAACAGGGTTCTCATTCCTGATAATTTGGGTATGCCAGGCATAACGTTTGGATGATACCAAACTAATAGACCAAAATTGGATAAGTGCCAATATAGGTTATCCTAAGGGAAACCATAAGTATAGTACTTATAAATCTCACATGAGAACAATTTGATTGTTGCTCACCATGCGGTTTTCGTGAATGGAATACCGATATGCAGTGGTTAGTGGGAGGATAGTGATACTCGATGAAAATCGGAGTTATACTATTCTAGGCACGAAGTCCTTAATGGAACACAAACAGTTCATCAATGATGAACCTGTACCATTAATCTTCAAATACACAAGAACTTCGTAGATCGGATAGAGTCAGAAAACAACCTAGGGTATGGGTTTCTGATCTAACCTCATAAAGATGTCAATCTTATGAAGGTGTACCATCCGACTACGTTTTGAGGTAGTGATACAAGGTATCGACTCCCTATTATGGCAAAGTGCCATGAGTCCAAAATGGATTCCATGTTTAACAACTATTTTGGATACTAGTTGTTGTACCACGAGGCATTGTGCCTATGGTACATTAAATGTCTTCAAGGAAGACATACATGGAAGGCAACATACCACGTACAAAGCTGGGCTTTTGACGGAAAGGTATCGTTATCAACATTGTGTTAATAACGGTTCAACCTTTTACCTGTTGCCATGGTAAATCCATTTTGAAGATGCTTGTTGATAACTGCATATTTCATTTATGAAATGTGTCAGTTGCAGATCAAAATCGCTTTCCTGAAAAGGAAACCTTTTGGAGGATGCTTTCAACATCCTGACGATTTTGTATAACCGACAAACAAGGTTTGCGGGTTATTCGATCCATGTTGGATTGAAGCAAACATAAGGTTCTTGGAACTGACGTTTTGAAATAATCATAATAGTTTATGATTTGACTCAAAACGAAATAAATCTTGTGTATATAAGGAGGTTAGTGGGAGAGGGCACTGACAATGAAATTCCCCAAAAACAATCGGTGAAAGCTTGGCTTTCATAAGAAATTCTCCGTAGAATTCTGGGGAGTAACAACCTTTATTCAAGGAATAAAGATCTACTGGGCTAGATTTGGAGTTGGTAACACTCTCTGAGAAATTGTACATTTAAAATGTACTTATATTGGTGTCTCATACGCTTGAGCATATGGAGTCACAATCGGGTCAATCCAAGTGATAGTCACTGGATTGAAGATTAAGAACATCTGTTAGTATCTGAGAGAACTAAAGATGTTGTCTTAAACTATGGAGATGGAGAACTTGAAGTGACTGGGATCACTACTGCAAGTTTCCAAACCGGTAAATACTGTGGTACTATAAAGTTTGAACACTAGGACAGTGAGCTGGAAATCTTCCGAGCAAGATAACTGTTGCCGAATTAACAACAAATGCGGATTATTGCTGCAGCTGAGGCAGCAATAGAAGCCATTTGGATCGATAATAAATCTAATTTGATTAGATATAGTTCTGTTAGCAGCTGAGCTAGGCGTCAGCACAGGCTAAAGAATTAAAGGTCTCATCGACGATCCAGATATATACTTCTATATCATCTGATTCGTTCGGATCATACATCGTGGCGATGTGATGATCGTGTAAATCGTGTCAGACGATAATTAAGCAAATCCGCTGATGAAAACCTTTCCTCAGTAATTTGAGCGAATTGTACATAGTTCGGGTGTTAGACACTCGAGTGACTGAATATGTGCCAAGTGGGAGATTGTTGGATAATATGACCCATAGCGTCACTATTTGTACAAATCACGGTGTTGTTGTATAAATTAACTATGTGAGAAGGAAATTGCACTCTCATCATTTGTGATTAAATCACTATAAATGTATAAATGAAGAGAGGTCCATATGATTAGTTCCTGGATTGAGATGATATGAGACAGTATCAGTCCACGAAGGATTAATCATTAAATATCCCTAGCCGAGTATTATCGAGACTGGACATCAATAATGCGGAATAGGCTAGTATTGCACTTGTGCGTGTTGTGAGGGCACAACGGCATAGTTCTCATATATATAAGTATTGGATACTTATGCAAGTGCGATAGGAGGTCGTGTTTCACCGATGTTACGGGAAACAGCTTCGCTCTGGATAGACCCCGCGGAATCCCATTGGTAGTATGTCTGCGTGTCTATGGGAGGCCGCATCAGGGTAGGTGTATATGATCTTAACCTGAGACTTGCATCGCTAGTACTTACGACAATCGGTAAACTTTGGTTTTGGTGGTTGGGGGACCTAAACTGGTTCTGTGTTCACCTCTTCTTGGTTCATCAGGAATCGTAGTGTACTGGGTGTGATGTCAAGATGGAAGTGTCACTTCAGACATATGGAGTTGATGATCGCGCAGGATACAGAACTAGTACTCTATAAATAGGTTGCAACCGTCGGGACAATATGACTAGGTCAGGATTGCCCGATTCAAAGAGACTAGTTGCTTGATGTCCGATATATGTTTCGTACGGGGCAGACACATTTCCAGCCCCAGCCTAACATGTGATCGTCCGATACTGGATCAATATACGCAATACTACGGTATACTACGCTTGATACAGATCTATATATTCCTGTAAGAATATTTCTGGAGAATTGGGTAGGCATGGCGCTTTGCTAGAAGCCAACCTTGTCTTGTAAATCGGTATAAACGTAGTACGAGGTACTTACGTGTTCGGACAGTCCGACGATCGTATTTACTGCCAACATATCCGGAGATCTCATGGGTCAGTTCCTGAAGATTCACCGATGACGTATGACTCGCACTTTGATTAATCTGGGATTAATTAGAAAAGAGAGATAGAATTAATCTGGGATTAATTCGATGAGAGAGAAATTAATCTGGGATTAATTACGGAGATATTTTATCTCGGATAAAATATCCTTAAAGAGAGAGAACGATTAATTTGGAATTAATCGGTAAAATTAATATATTCGATATATTAATCGAAATTGGATTTTGACGCGGAATTAAAATTAGATTTTAATTCGGGCGAACGAATTAATTTAGAATTAATTCGTTAGCGACGTGAATAGTGATTTCGCTAGGCATAATCATTTAATTACGACGCGACGGAAAATTCGTTAATTTGGAATTAGCGAACTCAAGCCAGAGAGTGATTGTGAGCGCATTCGCATTTCGAATTCGAGTGCGGCACGCAAGTCACATCAAGCGTCAAATCACTAGTCACGTCAATCGTCAAATCAATTGTCACTTTGACTGATGTGACTTGACAACATGTCACTTTATTAAAGTGATGTGATGTGACTTAAAGTAAAAAGTAAAAGTGATGGAATATGAAAAGGTTTGGAATATATATATGTTTTATTTATTTTTGGAAAATAAATGAATAATATATATTACTTTTTCTTTTCCCTTTACACATTATTCGGTCCTCTCTCTCTCCAATATACGGTTTCTCTTTTCCCTCTCATTTCTTCCCTTCTGCATCTCACGGCTTCAAGCCGATTTCTTCTTCTTTTTCTGGTTTCACCGAAAATTTGAGAAGCAAAATGGAAGATGAACAAGTGCTAGCACACCTTGAGTGATACAGAGGTGATAGGGAAGTGATTCTTTGAGCATGGAAGCTTGAAGCTTGGAGCTTCAATGGAGCTCATCAATGGCCGAAAATGGAGGAGACCACCACCACCAACACCGAGCAGTCCACCTGTGCGCAGTTCACTGCCGAGTAGTAACATGCAGTGCGTTTTTGGTCTTGTTCTTCCTAGCATCAAACCCATCAATGTGAGTATGAATTCCGCCTTACTCCTTTGTGTATTCAACTCGTTTTATGCATGTTTGTGATCTTTGGGACTTGATTTAACTCTAACAGGGAATGGCAACACGTATTATCAGTAGTCTTCGGGAATGAATCCCAGGGGCGAAGCCTGCATTATCAGCAGTTTTGGAATGAATCCCAGGGGCGAAGCCCGCATTATCAGCAGTATTCGGGAATGAAACCCAGGGGGCGAAGCCCGTATTATCAGCAGTCTTCGGGAATGAATCCCAGGGGACGAAGCCCGAATTATCTGCAGTCTTCGGGAATGAATCCTATGGGGCGTAGCCCTCATTATCAGCAGTTTCGGGAATGAATCCCAGGGTCGAGGCCCAGCAGTTTCGGGAATGAATCCAAGGGGAATGAATCCCAAGGTCGAGGCCCACTTCATCAGCAGTTTTGGAATGAATTCCAGGGTCGAGGCCCACATCGTCAGAGTTTTGGAATAAATCCGGGAATGAATCCCAGGGTCAAGGCCCACATCATCAGAGTTTTGGAATGAATCCCAAGGTCGAGGCCCACATCGTCAGAGTTTTGGAATGAATCGAGGCCCACATCATCAGAGTTTTGGAAAGAATCTGGGAATGAATCCCAAGGTCGAGGACCACATCGTCAGAATTTTGGACTAAATCCGGGAATGAATCCCAGGGTCGAGGCCTACATCGTCAGAGTTTTGGAATGAATCTCAGGGTCGAGGCCTACATCGTCAGAGTTTTGGAATGAATCCGGGAATGAATCCCAGGGTCGAGGCCCCTATCGTCAGAGTTTTGGAATGAGATCCGGGAATGAATCCCAAGGTCGAGGCCCATATCGTCAGAGTTTGGGAATGAATCCTAGAATGAATCTCAGGGGGCGAAGCCCACATTATCAGCAGTTTCCGGGAATGAATCCTAGTTTTGGAATGAATCCGAGAATGAATCTCAGTTTTGGAATGAATCCGAGAATGAATCTCAGTTTTGGAATGAATCCGGGAATGAATCTGAATTTTGGAATGAATCCCAGTTTTGGAATGAATCCGGGAATGAATCCAAGTTTTGGAATGAATCCGGAAGGAATCCGAGTTTTGGAATGAATCCAGGAATGAATCTCAGTTTTGGAAAGAATCCGGGAATGAATCTCAGTTTTGGAATGAATCCGGGAATGAATCTCAGTTTTGGAATGAATCCGGGAATGAATCTCAGTTTTCGAATGAATCCGGGATTGAATACCAGTTTTGGAATGAATCCCTGTTTTGGAATGAATCCGGGAATGAATCCCAGTTTTGGAATGAATCCGGGAATGAATCCCAGTTTTGGAATGAATCCGGGAATGAATCTCAATTTTGGAATGAATCCGGGAATGAATCTCAGAATGAATCCGGGAATGAATCTCAGTTTTGGAATGAATCCGGGAATGAATCCCAGTTTTGGAATGAATCCGAGAATGAATCTCAGTTTTGGAATGAATCTCAGTTTTGGAATGAATCCGGGAATGAATCTCAGTTTTGAATTAATCCGGGAATGAATCTCAGTTTTGGAATGAATTCGGGAATGAATCTCAGTTTTGGAATGAATCTCAGTTTGGGAATGAATCCGGGAATGAATCCCAGGGTCAAGGGCCACATCGGAATAAATCTCGGAATGAGTCCCAAGGTTGATGCCCACTTCACCAACAGTTACGGGAATGAATCCTATGGTCGAGGTCCACTTCACCAGCAGTTTTGGGAATGAATCCTGGGGTCGAGGCCCACTTTATCAACTCGGTTCGAAAATGGACCACCTCTCTTAAAGCACAGTTCGGGGATGAACCATCGCATCACATCATCAGTTTTGCCGAGTATGGTGATACAACTTCAGTTTTGCCAGGTACGGCACTCCGAGTATGGAGACGCAACCGCGACACCTCGGGTATGGGGTTTAGCTTGCCAGGTACGGCACTCCGGGTATGGAGATATGACTGCGACACTCTATGTATGGAGACGCAACCGCGACACCTCGGGTATGGGGTTTAACATGCCAAGTACGGCACAACCAAATCAACTCAACTCAACACAACAGGCAAGTCAAGTGGCAGCTGGCGAGCCAGGTAAGTAAAAATGCATTGCACGTACTTTGATAGGATTGTCATTGTCACACACTGCACAAGTCCCATCAAAGTGGGGGCAGCAGTAGGCACTGTATTTTTGCATATAAGTTCCGATGATGAGTCTCGTATGGAGACACTACCTCTTTTTATTGTGGAAGTCGCGGGAAACGGACGTTAGAATGGAAGAGTCAAGAATTGACACATTGTTGGATTTAATTCGCTGGAGTAGCTGCGGGTTCGCTTGTTGGACCTCCGTTTTAAAACACATCATTAGCCCAAAACACCCAAGCCCACACATACACAAAACCAAACGCCTAAGCCCACCAAGATAAAGCAACTCACGCCCAAATCACCCTAAGCCACACGCCCAAAGCCACCCTAAATAACAAAAATCACATTTAACACATGCATAAATCATGCCAAATCCACTTCCTAAATTAAAGAAATCCCATGGATCCATTGCCTAATTAAACTAAATCATATCCCTAACTAAAAAAGAATAAATCAAATACAATCAAATCAATTCCCTAATTAAAAGATTTTCCTTATCACATACTAATTTAAAAGATATTCCTTTTAATGCACAAAATCCTTCTCCTTCTCAAACAAGGAAAGCCCCCATCCATTTGCCAATAAAAAGAACCCTTCACCAACACATTAAACCCCTGGTATTCACGTATATTCACACAAGAAACGTCAAAGCTCATTCACGGAAAAACTATAAAGAAAATAACCTAGCTCAATCACACAATAACACACCAAAAACTCCTTAGACTCTCAAGGCACCTTCACCATTGGCCACTCTCTCGGCAACTCACGTATTGCCCACAACACCTCACTCAAGCCCCCATCCCTACTGCCTTGCACAGCCGCATAATACACCCCTCTGACCAACGCACATAGCAGCCCCTTCAAAGCCCTCACCAACCTTCACATTCTTCACGCACCAATAGCATACGTACAACCCCCCAAAGATCCTTCCACACGTTCACGCAGCAAGCCACTCACTGCCTCCACTCAGCCCCTCCAATTCACGCACCTTACCCCACTCAACAGCCTCAAATTCATGCACCTGACTCATTCAATTCAACACATAAACACCTTCTTCAACCAGCCCACTGCTTCACGCAAATAACAGCTCCACATCAGCCCATATTTCATGCCACAAGCCTCCCCAAACAGCCCCAAAACTGCACTGAAAATTGCACCTAAAAACTACCCAAAATAGTCTCCTAATTATCAAAAAACAGTGATAGGAAAATACAACACAAACAGCAGCGAAACGGAGTGAAAACAGCAGCTCAAACACCGAAACAGCGGGGAAAAATGTTGGATTAGTGAACCAGGAAAGTTGCGGAATATCAACCCTTCCGACGGCCGTGTAACGTGCTTTCGAGAGACGACAAGAGAGATTAGACCTGAGGGCACATTCTTTATTTATTATTCTTCGTTTTTTTTTATTTTAATATATTATAGCATGAGAGTCGTTTGTTGATGCATGATGTGAATTCCGGGTGAACGGAATGCATGTTCTCTTTTGTGGTATATCGAATGGCAACCCGAACGTAAATTTTGTAGCCGAATCCGAATGGACGGTAATGCGGTTTGCACTCGGGATACAATGCCACGTACTACTTAAGAGACACACGTATTTCGTTTCATCCAAACATATATGCATGCATGATTTAGTCTAGTATGTTATTTATTTTTTTAGCATGATTTAGTCTAGTATGTTATTTATTTTTTTAGCATGATTTAGTTGTTTATTTTTAAGCATGAGTAGTTATTTGTTTTGCGTTTGGAATATGCATTAGGTTTATGTTGTTGTTCGCTTTTCTCATTATATAATTGAAATTTGTTCATGAGATTGCTGTTTGTTATCGTGTGTTATGAAGACTTACTTTCCGAGCATGCAAACTTAGACATAGGATTTATCTTTATGAACTAGATATAGGTTGTGCTTGAGCATGTTGCATAGATTCGGTTAAGATATTGCACAAATCACATCATTACAAGTGGCATAAGTAAGGGACCATTCCGAACCCAATAAGTTTGAGGTCTTCCCTTGCGATGGGTAAGTCCGGCCTTAAATCTTTGTCCCGGTTCACACCGGTGGCGACTCCATGTTATTTCTCCGGTTTAGTTCCCCGTGAGCTATTCCGTACTCCCAACTAGGCCGCGAGCCTAGAATAGCTTCGCCAATTTCTGTGTCCTACAGTAGGTGTATTTTGTCTTAACATGAGAATTGCATCGCTAATACTTGCAAAAATCAGTACGCTTTGGTTTTGGTCGTCCGAGACTTTAACAAGTTCTGTGTACGCCTCTTCTAGGTTTATTGGGAATCATAGTGTATTGGGTGTGATGTCAAGATAGAAGTGTTACTTCAGTCATATGGAGATGATGATCACGCAGGGATACAAAACCGGTACTCTAATATGTTGCAACTATCGGGATAATATGACAAGGTCATGATTATCTGATTAAAAAGACTAGTTGCTAGTGATCTGATATATGATTCGTACGGGACAGACGCAATTCCAGCCCCATGCCTAGCATGTGACATCCAATACCGGATCATAATACGCAATACTAAGTATAACTACGATTAATAAAGATTATATATTCTTTGTTGAATATTTCTGGAGAATTGGGTAGGCACAGTGCTTTGCTAGAAGCCAACCATGTCTTGTAAATCGATAAGAACGTGGTACGAGGTACGCACGTGTTCGGATAGTCTGATGACCAGATTTACTGCCAACATATCCAGGGATCTCTTGGGTCGCTTCCCAAAGATTCACCGATGATACTTGACTCGAACAAAATTAATCTAGGATTAATTATAAGAGAGAGAAAATTAATTTGGGATTAATTTCGGCAAGAATTTATCTGGGATAAAATTCAATTAGAAGGAGACCGCAATTAATTTGTAACCAATCGATTAAATAATATATTGGATATATGAATTGAATTTAGATTTCAAAGCGGAATTAAAATTGGATTTTAATTCGGGTGAAGAAATTAATTTAGAATTAATTCGCGAGCGAATTTCGTAATAATTTTGCGAGGCACTATTATTTAATTAAATTGGATTTAATTACGTCGCGACGGAAAATTTGTTTAATTGGATTAGCGAACCTGAGCCCAAAGTGTGTTGAGCAAGTCACTTGAATTTTGAATTAAAGTGGGTCCACACTTACATAACAAACTTGTCCATCAAGTGTAAACTTGAGTGCTGGAAGTGGTTGGAGGCATTAATTGCCATTTTTCCCTCCAACACCTTTTGCTTTTTGCTTTTGGTAAAGCATATACACAAATTGAATTAGTTGACTTTGTAATTTTGGTTTTAGAAACAAAATACAAAGAAAACACTTCATCTCTCCTCTTCTCTCCCTCATGGCCGAACATACCCTCTTGTTCTTGAGATTTTGTTGCAAAATTTCAACATTGCTAGCACACAATGAGTTAAAGAAGATGATAGGGAAACTCATCCTTGGAATTAAAGATTCAACACAAAGCTTGGAGCTTCCGAAACGAAAAGATTTTTGAAATCCTACATCCGCTTATTGCAAGTACTTTTTCTGGAACTTCTTTGATTATTCACACATGAAATCATGACTTATAGATCCTTGGCATGTTCTAGGAACCCAACAAGTCTACCATATCGGTCAGTTTGGAGTTTGCATAGCTATTGGAACCGGTACGGTTCATACCGGTCTTCATATCGGTCAATAATCTGATAGGTCATGTACTTATATGCTCAACAATCATATTTTGGATATAGCTGTTTGAATTTACATGATCGGTATACCAGCCCATATAGATCGGCATATCAGTCTTAGGACGGAATATAGGGCCAATTTTCTCTTTTTTTATAAATTGAATCCACATTTCATTTTTGTTAACTTCAACATCTTCATACATTTTCCTTGAAGGAAAAACATAAATAGAAACTAAAACCTTATTCATCTTACATTCCATTGAACATCAAAGCTCACACACTACAACTTCAAACACATTTAGTGAGCTTAGATTTACTTGGGTTAAACACTCACATCTTAAATCTTATTTATCATTTGTGAGTACCCGAGTTGTGTTGTCAAATATTTCATATCAAACACTTGTGGTTGTGAAATCCTTTATTGAGTGGGCATACTCAAAAGGTGAATTTGTGTAAAGGTTTTGTTGGAGTTTTATACGGAACTACAGGGTTAGCGCAGCGGAACGCGATAAACAAATTTTTCCGATTTAAAAAATTTTTCTTGGAACAATTAAATAAACTTATTTATTTAATTAACCAATACTTAAAATCTAAAATTTTAACCCAAGAAATCAAATTTCTATTAATTACCGAATTACCCCCAAAGTTTTACAATTTAATCATTTTGGTCCCTAAATAGTCAAATACTTATTTAATTGATTTTAAATCAATCCCAAAATGATTTATACATGTCTAATACATGAAATTACAATTTGCAACACAAACTCCAAATTTTTCAACAAAAGCCGAGAGCACCCTAGATTTTTTCTTAATTGTAATTTGGCCTCAAATGTTCAAAACATGTTAAGATCTAATCCAATCTATCCCAAATTTAATATACATCAAATATACATCAAATTACATTACATATATGAAAAGCCCCAAAATTGGATTAGGTTAAGAGCCCTAATTTCACAAATTACTCCAATTGCTCAATTTACATTAAATTGAATTAATTCAATGCTTTAATCAATTCAATAATTCACCAAACAAGTCTCTCACCACTTGAAATAATTTAAGAACAATTATAGGTTATAATTGAGTGGAATTAAAACTCGAGAATGGCCACTTTAATCATTAAATAACCAATTAAGCATAATTACTCATAATTAGCTCATTAATTAATCACACATGCTAATCACATCCAACAAACTTTAAACACATATAATTACAAATCCAAAGAGTAGAGACATCAACCTAGCAACACAAATTGAAGATAATATAAATTGAAACAATTTTCATGTAGAAGAAAGTGTGAAATTACTTACAAAATTCAAGTTTTTGGCTTTGTATTTCTTTCTTTCTTCCACAAATGCTCTCAACTCACTTTGTAAATATTTTGTGAAACTTGTCTTAGTGTGAAAAATGAAATAAAACAATTTTGTATATCAAAATCCCTTTTGGCCCAATTCTTGCTACCAAAAATAAATAACAATTATTTATTTTTTTTCAAATTCTATTAGTGCACATTTTAGCTTTAATGAAACAACATTTTATCTTTAATAAAGCAAATCAAAATGTGTTCCAATGATAACAAGCCATTTCCTAAAGAAATCATTACTAAAGATATTTACTTTATTAATTAATTTAATTATTTAACAATTAAATAATTAAATAATAAATATAAATATCTTAAATATATGTATTATATTCACATTAAATATCTCAAATACATATATTAATGATATATGTCAAATATCACAATTTGATATTTTATTAATTTGTATTTAATAAAATCAAGAATTAAATACAAATACACATTAATTCGGAAATGACCGTTAGGCCCCGATTGCATGTATTTTTTTCGTTTAACCATTAAACGAGATATAAATAATCAGTATTATTCATAACAGTTTCCTTAGTTCTCTTCAAGTATATCTCATTAGTGAGACTCTCTAGATTCAGGCATATTCGTCACGAAATCAAATTTCGTATCCATAATTCACCCACCGATAAATTATGACGAACACGGATAAACTCACTGAATCATACAGGTTGAGGTCACTGCATACGTATAATCCCTCCGTCACAGGTATCCGGATTATTACAGAAATAGATACAAACGTCAAATCTCTATAGATATAATCACGTCGATATTTCTATTAGCAATCCCTTAATAACACTTAGAATTGATTTCTACAGTGTACCATGGGCCCATGGATTTAACCGATTGCTAATTCCATATTGAATACCTAAGCTTTGTACACAGAGCTGACAGATCCTATCTTGATACACAGAAGATATCATGAGCATCAGTCCACACCAAACGAACGGGCGGAGGTCTGATCTCAATATATCGGTGACGTGACAGCCATCTATGTGTGGAGGATAACTCATATATCCACAGTGGTATCTCAAGTCAAAGAATCATTATGCTCACTCAACCCGAAAAGATTCTTATTGGCGTTGGTGTACTATCCATTAAGACTCTTCGGTGAGACGTTTAGTATCTATCCGCTATAAACACCTACACGTCCATACGAGTCTCCAAGACTCATAGTTCCCTGAGAAACCATCAAAATCCAAAATTCCAATAAACGACATGTACCAGTCTCAATGGGTTTACTTTACTGACCAAGTAGTGTAAACCTTGACCGAAAACTGTCTAATAATGACAACGTCATGATACAACTCAACGTCAGTTGTGACGCTTTTGCAACAGTATCATAACTAATCATTCTAAGGTCAGTTACGTCTTTACCATATCAAAGAATAAGTTGTATAAAAGAAACTGTTCATTTTATTCATAATAAAATGTTACATTAGTATTTACAAGGAAATACATAATAAAATTGGCGCTCATAGTATCAACCCTAAAAAAATCTCCCACTTGCTCTAGTGCCAATATCGATTGTATTTAATACCTATTGATTCCATATGTTTATCAAATAACTTCGAAGTATGGCCTTCGTAAGTGGGTCTGCTACATTATCTTCACTCGATACCTTGTACACCACAATGTCCCCTCACGACACAATCTCTCGAATGATGTGGTACTTTTGTTCCAAATTCTTCGACTTCTGATGCGCCTTTGGTTCTTTTGCTTGCGCAATGACTCCAGTATTATCACAGTCTAGCGGAATCAGATTCTCGATAGTTTGGGCTACTCCCAATTATGTGATAAACTTCCTAACCCAAACAGCTTCCTTTGCAGCTTCGGAAGCTGCAATATATTCCGCCTCTGTGGTGGAATCAGTTGTTGACCCTTGTTTGGAACTCTTCCAACAAACTGCACCTCCATTAAGGGTAAATATGAATCCTGATGTAGACTTGCTATCATCAGGATCCAATTGGAAATCACAATCCGTATACCCATTACTTGCAGTTCGTTTCCTCTATAACAATAAACTTATCCTTAGTACCTTTAAGATACTTGAGGGTATGTTTAATGGTCATCCAATGGTCATTTCCTGGATTAGACTAATATCTGCTCGTCAAACTAACTGCGAAGCCGATATCAGGCCTAGTACATAACATGGCATACATGATGTTGCCCAAACACGAAGCATAAGGTTAATTCGACATTCTACTCTTCTCATCTTCTATTTGCGGACACATCTTCTTCAAAAGATGTAAGCAATGTCTGAACGGTATGTTTGCTGTCTTACAGTTACCAAAATTAAACCGTTCTAAGATCTTATCTACGTACGTTGATTGAGATAATCCAATAAGCTTCCTTTCTTTATCTCTATAGAGTTTTATGCCTAAGACATAATAAGCTTCACCCAGGTCCTTCATGGAGAAATTCTTACAGAGGTAAGCTTTGATGCCATGCATCATCCCAAAATCATTCCCAATGATAAGGATGTCGTCAACTTAGAGAATTAAAAATACCTCCATACTCCCACTGGCCTTCTTATACACACAATATTCTTCCAAATTCTTGAGAAAACCAGACAATTTGATTATCTCGTTGAATCAAAGATTCCAACTTCGTGAAGCCAGTTTAAGTCCATAAATGGACTTCTTCAGCTTGTACACCATACCCGAGTTCTCACTGGATGCAAAACCCTCTGGTTGTTCCATATAGATTTCTTCATCAAGAAATCCATTTAGAAAATCCGTTTTGACATCTATTTGTCAAATCTCGTAATCATGATATGCAGTAATTGACATCAAAATCCTGATGGACTTTAGCATCGCAACTGGCAAAAAATTTTCATCGTAGTCGACACCAGGTCACTGCGAGTAACCTTTAGCTACCAATCGGGCCTTAAAGATTTCAACCTTTCCTTCGGGCCCCCGCTTCCTCTTGTAAATCCATTTACAATCGATAGAAACAATTCCTTCGGGAAGCGGAACCAAGTTCCAAACTTGATTCTCAAGCATTGAGTCCATCTAGGATTTCATGGCGTCTTGCCACTTCCCGAAGTCGATGTCCAACATCGATTTTCTATAGGTAAAATGGTCAGTATCTTCAACTAAAAGAACATTCAGACTATTTTCTTGTATCTAATACAAGCGTTCAGGAGGTTTAGATACCCTTTGAAGGTTCTTCATCTTCTTAAACTACAGGTTCCTCCATAAGTTCGTTGGTTCCAGGTTGTACTTCATCAAGTTCAACCTCTCTATGATCACCACCTTCTACCAAAAATTCTATTTCTAGAAATTTTGCGAAGTGAGCTACGAACACATTTCGATGCTCGGTATCATAGAATAAATATCCTTTCGTATTTGAAGGATATCCAATAAACCTAACCTTCTGCCCTCGAGGAAAAAGCTTATTTTGCTGAGCCATCCTAACGTATGCATGACACCCCCAAATCTTAATATAACTAAGATTAGGTTTCCTACCGATCCATATCTCATACGGAGTCGTAGGAACAGCTTTAGAAGGAATCTTATTCAGGAGATGAGCGGCAGTTAAAAGAGCATAACCCCATAAGTAATAGGGTAAATCTGTATAACTCGACATCGATCGGACCATATCCAATAAATTCTTATTTCTCATCTTTGACACTCCATTGTGTTGCGGAGTGTCCGGAGGAGTATATTAAGTGAGAATCTCATTCTCCTTTAAATAATCAGTGAACTGTGCACTCATATATTCACCGCCTCGATCAGATAGAAGGCATTTAATATATTGACCAGCCTATTTTTCAACTTCATTTCGGAATTCTTTGAACTTTTCAAAGGTTTCCGATTTATGTTTCATCAAATAAACATAACTGTACCGTGACAGATCATCGGTAAAGGTAACGAAGTAAGAAAAACCACTGTGAGCAGTTTGACTCATTGGACCAAATACATCAGAATGTATGAGTTCCAATAGGTTAGTGGCTCGGTGTCCAACACCTGAAAATGGGGCTTTGGTCATTTTACCCCCGAATACAAGATTCACAAGTTGGATAAGGTTCAATGGTGAGATCATGTATCAAACCATTCTTAACCAATTGGGTTAGGCATTTCACGCCTATATGACCCAACCTCATATGCCATAGTTCAATATTATTTATATCAGATTATTCACATTTATTATTTCCAGTATTAAAGATATCTTGTGTGATACGTAATATTTAATGACCATGCTCGTTTAGACAACAAAGGATCTGAATATATTTCTATCATATAAATACAAAGAACGATTCTTGATATTTACATTATATCCTTCAGTATCAAATACAAAAAGAGACATAATATTCGCCACACATCCTGGCATAAAATAGTAGTCATTTAATGAAAGTCTCTCATTGGGTAAGGGAATCTGGCATATGCCCACTGAAACTGCATCTCCCCAGATTTCAGCCGTCTACTTCCCATCAGCACCTGCAACGTATTGCAAATGTGAATAGTACAAGTACAATCTAAAATCTAATTAGATGTCATAGCTTCACAAGCTAATGAGCTATCAATAACATGAAAAATAAAAGTACATGATGTCGATGCTCTTTCCTTCCTTATCTGTGCAAGATAGTCCGAGCAGTTTCTTTTCCTGTTCCCGACTTTCTGGCAGTGGTGGTACTTATCTTCAGAAGCTCTCTTGGGCTTTGCCGTCTTACCCTAGGGAGGAATATTGAAACCCTTCTTTCTCTTTCCTTTTGTCTTCTTCGCCTTCGACTTGGATTGAGAAGAAGCGGAAAGTGAAGTGGGTTTCGGAAGGCGAGTCGGAACTCCCTTTCTTAAATCTTCCTCTGTTGTGATGAGCATCCTATGCAACTCACGGTAAGATCATTGAATCCCATTCATGTTGAAATACATAACGAACTGGCGTTATGACGCAGAGAGCGAACCGAGAATGACACTACATTCCAGAGTTTCATTCATAGGGAAATCCTGACGCCTCAACTGCTAGATCAAATCGATCAAGTGAAGCACATACGGGCTCACACCCTGCCCCTCATCAGTTTAGAATGGAACAATTCCATTGAAACTCAATGAACCACGACCTGTTCTTGGTTCATGAACGATTCACGAAGTTGTGTCATCATGCTATATGCATCTCAAAGTAAGACTTCTTAAGCTTTGGAGAAAGAGAACTTAGAATGAATGATTTAACCCTTAAATCATTATCCTTCAATCACTGGAAAGTCTCATGTTCTTTAGGAGATGCATATGCAGATATAACAAGCGGTAATGGACCTTCCAAAATGTATCCCATCTTTTCAGAATTGAGGACAATCCTCAAATCCATATCCCAATCCGCAAAATTTTCAGCGCCTTTTAGTTTATTCGTATCAAGCATACAAGCAAAAGGATTGGCTAGAGGTGCCGCCATCATAAATCTATCAAATAGACAGCGAATCAATGGTAAGCAGATAAGCAAATAAAAGATATAACAGTTTCATAATATATCAAAAAGCATTAACTAGATCATGGATTTTTAATCTAAAAATGCCTCTCCCACTATTTCATGCAATATTGTAATCCCCAAACAGAATACAAAACATGCGATAATCAAATCATAACATAATAGTGAAAGATGGACCCCATGAATATATTTCAGCTCACAGCTTTGACACGTTCTCGCCTACGTATTTTCATTAGGTAGACAACTCATTGTCAATCACTAAATAGTGACTCCTGGGTTTTCGGTCCTGGTCGTTTCTCGTTGTGACAACTTTGACACGTTCAAAAGGAGGTGTAACAAAGTCAAACTTGTCAATGATGAAATCAAGATACTTGCGAAACCCTGACAGCTTTGGCACGTTCAGTATTCCGTTTTTGCTTGAATTCACCAAATATCAAATATATCTGGTACAGGTAAATTTATACCGGCCATATCCTCACAGCTTTGGCACGTTCTCAGATATAGTCGCATAAAATTTATCGATACGCGGTATTTACAAGACGGACCAATTAATATGCATCAAATACATATTAAATTAAAAACCATATTTTCAAATAGGGATTTTTCCGCAAAATACGCTTTTACTTTATTTAATCAAATTAAATAAACACATGCATGCATAAAGTCAAGATTAAAGTCAATATTGAATTTTAAAGGCATAATCGTATATCGGGTGTCCAGAATTAGACTCGCTCTGATACCATTTTTGTTGGGGTTTTATACGGAACTACAGAGTTAGCGCAGCGGAACGCGAAAAACTGATTTTTTCGATTTCAAAAATTTTTCTTGGAACAATTAAATAAACTTATTTATTTAATCAACCAATACTTAAAATCTGAAATTTTAACCCAAGAAATCAAATTTCTATTAACTAACGATTACCCGAAACTTTTGTAATTTAATCATCTTGGTCCTTAAATAGTCAAATACTTATTTCATTGATTCTAAATCAATCTCAAAATGATTTATGCATGTCAAATACATGAAATTACAATTTACAACACAAACCCCCAAATTTTCAACAAAAGCCGAGAGCACCCCAGATTTTTTCTCAATTGTAATTTGGCCCCAAATATTCAAAATATGTTAAGATCAAATCCAATCAATCTCAAATTTAATATACAACAAATATACATCAAATTACATTACATATATGAAAAGCCCCAAAATTGGATTAAGTTAAGAACCCTAATTTCACAAATTACTCCAATCGCTCAATTTACATTAAATTGAATTAATTCAATTCTTTAATCAATTCAATAATTCACCAAACAAGTCTCACTACTTGAAATAACTTAAGAACAATTCTAGGTTATAATTGAGTGGAATTAAAACTATAGAATGGCAACTTTAATATTTAATTAATCAATTAAGCATAATTACTCCTAATTAGCTCATTAATTAATCACATATGCTAATCACATCCAACAAGCTTTAAACACATATAATTACAAACCCAAAGAGTGGAGACATCAACTTAGCAAAAAAAAATTGAAGCTAAAATAAATTGAAATAATTTTCATGTAGAAGAAAGTGTGAAATTACTTACAAAATTCAAGTTTTTGACTTTGTATTTCTTTCTTTCTTCCACAAATGCTCTCAACTCACTTTGTAAATATTTTGTGAAACTTGTCTTATTGTGAAAAATGAAACAAAAGAATTTTGTATATCAAATTCCCACTTGGCCAAATTCTTGCTACCAAAAATTAAAAACAATTATTTTATTTTTATTCAAATTATATTAGTCCACATTTTAGCTTTAATAAAGCAATATTTATCATTAATAAAGCAAATCAAAATGTGTTCCAATGATAACAAGCCAATTCCTAAAAAAATCAGTACTAAAGATATTTACTTTATTAATTAATTTAATTGTTTAACAATTAAATAATAAATATAAATATGTTAAATATATGTATTATATTTACATTAAATATCTCAAATACATAAATTAATGATATATTTCAAATATCACAATTTGATAATTTATTAATGTGTATTTAATAAACTCAAGAATTCAATACAAATACACATTAATTCGAAAATGACCGATAGGTCCCGATTGCATATATTTTTCGTTTAAACATTGAACGAGTTATAAATAATCATTATTATTTATAACAGTTGTCCTTGTGCTCTACGAGTATATCTCATTAGTGAGACTCTCTAGATTCAGGCATATTCGTCACGAAATCAAATTTCGTGTCCATAATTCACCCACTCGTAAATTAGGACGAACACGGATAAACTCACTGAATCATACAGGTCGAGGTCACTGCATGCGTATAATCCCTCCATCACAGGTATCGGGATTATTCTAGAGATATCAATACAAACGTCAAATCTCTATAGATATAATCACATCAACGTTTCTATTAGCAATCCCTTAATAACACTTAGAACTGATTTCTACAGTGTACCACAGTCCCATGGATTTAACAGATTGGTAATTCCATAGTGGCATCTCAATTCAAAGAATCACTATGCTCACTTAACCCGATAAGATTCTTATTGACGTTGATGTACCATCCATTAAGAATCTTTGGTGAGTGGTTCAGTGTTTATCCACTATAAACAACTACACGTCCATACGAGTCTCCAAGACTCATGGTTCACTGAGAAACCATTGGAATCAAAGATTACAATATACGACATGTACCAGTCTCAACAGGTTTACTTTACTGACCAAGTAGTGTAAACCTTGACCGGGAACTGTCTAAGAATGACAAAGTCATGATACAACTCAATGTCAGTTGTGACGCTTTTGCAACAGTATCATAACTAATCATTCTAAGGTCAGTTACTTCTTTACCATATCAAATAAGAATTTATATAAAAGAAACTGTTCATTTTATTCATAATAAAATGTTACATTAGTATTTACAAGGAAATACATAATAAATTGGCGCTCAGAGCACCAACCCTAACAGGTTTAAAAGTGAAATTAGGGATAAAACACTTGTTGTTGTAAAAGGTTGGGAGTGAGCCTAGGTATAAACTCTTGTGTAAAGGTTCGGGGTGAACTAGAGACAAAACTCTTGGTTTGTGAGTGCGCCAATAACTCTTGGTGTAACGTGCGGAATCTCATTTACATAGTGGAAAGGTTCAAGTATAGCTTGGAGGAGTGGACATAGGCATTATTGAACGAACCATTATAAATTACGGTGTCATTTTCTCTATCCTTTAACTCTTTTATTTATCACAAGTTTATTTCATATTTCTGTATTGTTTAGTTACTTGCCTTTGGGACATAAATTGTTGAGTACATTGATTGGGAAAATTGTACACTAAGTTTAATGGTAAAGCTACTAACTAAATAGCTTAAAATTAACAAGAATTTTAATTCCGTAATATTTATAATTTCCCAATTCTCCCACTTGGGTATAGTTGTATTTGTTTTTTGAGTGCTTATAGGCAATTTCAATACATACCAACCGTTGTCTATGTTAATAATGTTCAAATTGCCGAGAAGGCCCCCAAGTTTCCACTTTGTACATTTTGGTCCAATTTTGGAAAAACAAGCTTAGATGATTTCTAATCAATTCCAAAATGATTTTTATATCTTATATACATCATAATACAACACATATATGAAAAGCCCCAGTGTTGGTTGAGATATGAACCCTAATTTATCAAATTAATCCAATTAACAAAATTAACCAAATCCAACACTTTAATCTAATCTCTACAATACCAAAAAATTCTCACAACTTTAAAATAACTCAATAACAATTCTAGGTCATTATTGAGTGGCCAAACTATTGGGATTTTAGGCGGCAATTCCGGGTAAACGCAGCGGAAGGCGAAAAATCAAAATTTTCCGATTTCAATAATTTTTCTTGGGTAATTACTCAATACTTCAAAAACTGAAATTAGTACCCAAAAATCAGATTTCTCATTAATTGTCGTTTAGCCCCTAAACTTTGTATTTATGTCATTTTAGTCCTAAATTGTCAAATATAATTTTAATTGATTCCGAATCAATCCCAAAATGATTTATACATGTCTTATACATGAAAATACAAATTTCAATTCAAGAAACCAATTTTTCCCAAATTGTCGAGAGGTCTTCAACTTTCAAGTTAGATCAATTTGATCCAATTTGTTCAAAACCACTCAAGATCAAATCCAATCAACACCAAAATTAATATGAATCATATATACATCATTAATTAACACATATGTAAAAAGCCCCAAATTTGGAAAGGGTTATGAAACTTAATTTCTCAAAATTGTCCAATTGGCCAATTACTAACCCAATTAAATAAATTCAACACTTTAATCCAATCCTTACCACACCAAACAAGTCTCACCACCATGAATAAACTCAAGAAAATTTTTAGGTCATTTATAAGTGGCTTAGAAACTCTAGAATGGCAACAAAATTATCAAATAATGAAAAGAATACTTAATTACTCTTAATAAGAATTCTTTAAATTTCATACATGCTAACTTCTTTCTATCAAAATACATACACAAAAGAGTAGAGAAAGATCTAAGCTACACATATTGAAGCCTAGAGTCATAGAAATATTTTTCATATAGAAGAAAGTAAGAAAAACTTACAAATTTCCAAGATTTCCCAAGCTTTTCTTTGCTTTCTCTTTTTCTCTCAAACTCTCTTTGTATTTGATTTAGGGTTCTTGAAATTATGAAATAAAAAATTGAAACAAGGCTTATATATTTTCCATACAATGACCGAAAATTGGGAAAAAAACTATAAGCCAAGTATTTCAATTTTATTTCAATTATTAAATGGATAAAGATCTAATAAATATGTGGTTATTAATCATTAAACAATTTAATGAAATACAAAAATATTCCAATAAATCATGCCATTTAATCCAATCAAAATTGGCCATTTAATCCAATTAAAATTAGCCATTTGCTTACTTTAATTAAAGTAACAAGATATTTATTATTTAATTAATTTAATTATTTAACATTTAAATAATCAAATAATTAAATACAAATATCTTAAATAAATGTATTATATTTACATTAAATAATCAAAATACATATATTAATAATAAATATCAAATATCATAATTTGACATTTAACAAATGGCCGAAAGAACCCAAACACATGTATTTTCGTTTAACCGTTAAACGACTTATAAATAATCAGTATTATTCATATAAGTTGCCCTAATGCTTTACAAGTATATTTCAGTAGTGAGACTCTTTAGGTTCAGGTATATCTGTCACGAAATCCAATTTCGTGTCCATCATCTACCCACCCGTAAATTATGACGAACACAGATAAACTCTCTGAACCATACATGTCGAGGTCACTGCATACGTATAATCCTTCCGTCACAGGTATCTGAATTATCCCAGAGATATAGATATAAACGTCAAATCTCTAAAGGTATATTCTCGTTGATGATTATATTAGCAATATCTTAATAACACTTAGAACTCACTTCTAAAGTGTACCACGGGCCCATGGATTTAACAGATTGCTAATTCCATAATGGATACCTATGCACTGTACACATAACTGACAGATCCTATCTTGATACACACGGGATATCCTGAGGATCAGTCCACACCCAACGAACAGGTAGAGGTCTGATCTTAACAAATCGGTGACGTGACTGCCATCAAAGTATGGAGGATACCTCATACATCCACAGTGGTAACTCAAAGTCAAAGGATCACTATGCTCACTCAACCCGAGAAGATTCTTATTGACTTGGGTGTACTATTTATTAAGAATCTTCGGTGAGTTGTTCCGTGCTTATCCGATAGAAACACCTATGTGTCTATACGGGTCTCCCGAGACTCATTGTTCATTGAAAAACCATTGGAATCCAATATTCCAATATATGACACGTACTAGCCTAAACGGGTTTACTTACTGACCAATTAATTGTAAACCTTAACCAAGAACAGTTAAAGAATGATATTGTTATGATATTGCACAATGTCAGTTGCAACGCTTTTGCAACTGTATCATAACCAATCACTCTATGGTCATTTACGTCTTTACCATATAATAAAATAATTCATATTATAGAAACTGTTTATTTTATTCATTAATAAAATATTTACAAGAGTAGTTACAGGGAAATACATAAGAAATTGACGCTCAGAGAACCAACCCTAACAATTACAACTCTAGAATGGCAACAAGATCATCAAATAATCAAAAGAAAGCTTATACACCATTTACAAGCTTACTTTAAATATATACATGCAAACATCTTTCATTGAAACTTCCAAACTTAATAACACAAACATAAGAGAGTAGAAAAACTTATGAACAACATATGTTGTAGCCAAGAATAAAAGAAACAACTTTTTTCTAATGGAAAGTTAGAAATACTTACTAATTCCAAAATTTCTAAACTTTCTTCTTGGTTTCTTCTCTTTTTTCTCTCAAGTCTCTTTTGTTTTTATTTTTAGAGGCTTAACACTTGTGTGAAGTAAATGAAAAAATGGAACCCTTAAATACTTAAGATTGGCCAAATTTTGGAAAGATAAAAGGAAAATATATTTTTAATTTTTCAAAACAAAATAAAGAAGTCAAATCCAATTTGATAACCTTTTTCTTTAAATGAAAAAGTCAAACATTTACACTTTAATCATTTCAAAAAATAAATATCAACTTAGATATTATATTTTAATTACTTTAATTATTTAACAACTAAATAATTAAATAATTACTTAAATACAAAATCTAAATATTTGTATTATATCTACTTTAAATAATCCAAATACATATATTAATGATATATGTCAAATATCATAATTTGAAAATTAATTATTTGTATTTAATAATATCATATATTAAATACAAATACACATTAATTAAGAAATGACAGAAAAAAGGCCCATAAGCATATATTTTTCGTTTAACCATTAAACAATTTATAAATAATCAATATATTCATAAAAGTTGCCTTAGTACTCTATGAGTATATTTCATTAGTGAGACTCACTAGGTTCAGGTATATCCATCACAAAATCCAATTTCATGTACATAATCTACACACCCATAAATTATGACGAATACATATAAACTCACTGAACCATACAGGTCGATGTCATTACATACATATAATCCATTTATCATAGGTATCTGAATTATTCCAGAGATATAGATATAAACGTCAAATCTCAATAAATATAATCACATCGACGTTTCAATTAGAAATCTCTTAATAACACTCAGAACTCACTTCTACAGTGTACCACGGGCCCATGGATTGAACAGATTGCTAATTCCATATTGAATACATATGCTCTGTACAAAAAGCTGACGGATTCTATCTTGACACAAACAGGATATCCTAAGGATCAGTCCACATCCAATGAACAGGCGGAGGTCTGACCTAAAAAGGTCGATGACGTGACTGCCATCAAAATGTGGAGGATATCTCATATATCCACAGTGGTATCTCAAGTCAAAGAATCACTATGCTACTCGACCCGAGAAGATTCTTATTGACGTTGGTGTAGCATCCATTAAGAATCTTCAGTGAGTCGTTCAGTGTTTATCCGATATAAACACCTACATGTCTATATGAGTCTCCGAGACTCATGGTTCATTGAGAATCAACCATTGAAATCCTAGATTCCAATATAAGATATGTACCGGTCTCAGTGGGTTTACTTATTGACTAAGTAATGTAAACCTTGACCATAAACTATTAAAGAAATGATATTGTTATGATACAACTCAATGTCAGTTGTGACACTTTTTCAATTGTATCATAACTAATCATTCTAAGGTCAATTACGTCTTTACCATATAAAAAGAGATGTTATATCATAGAAACTGCTTATTTTATTCATAATAAAATATTTACAAAAGTATTTACAGGGAAATACATAAGAAATTGGCGCTTCAAGCACCAACCCTAATACTAGCACCATTAGTTGAACTCTTGCGATTCTTAGACATCTTCTCAAAAAACTAAACTACTTCTGGTCAAGCCCAGTCTTCTATCCACTTCATCTACGTTGCCTCATCAACATATGTAAGCCTCTCTGGTATTTTCTTCTTCACCTCGTATAATGTGTCTATATAGCACTGAGATGCCTTCTTCTTCCAAGCAATCTGAACAAAGATATACAGTGCCTAATTCCATATGAAGTGTTTCTGCAACATTCAATTATTAAAATAGATGTTGGTTTATTAATATGCATGTTTTTATGTTGTTGTTGTTGTTATTATTGTTATTGTTGTTAGTGTTATGTGGGTACATTGGACTATATATAGTTTGAGTGAATAGATGTTGTAGTTATGAATGAATTAAGCTCATTTCACTAGTAGAAAAAATGCTATCTTGATAGATGATTTTTAAAAAATATTATTTCTATCATCAATTTATGACACATATGTGACAGATAAATTAATTGTCAAGAATTAATAACATATATGTGACAGATAATTATTTATTAAGAAATAATAATAGATGTTTTGACAGAAAATATTTCTATCAAGAACTAATGTGCCATGGGTTGTTTTATTCACCGAAAATACGCGCACAAAAACATGGGTCGTTTTATTCACCGAAAATATCACTAAAACGTGGTTTGTTTTATTCACCAAAAATACGCGCACATCTCACTAAAAACAACCCATGTTTTATTGATTTTTGGACAGTAGCTATAGGTAATATTTTCACACCAAATCAACCCCAAAGAGTCCCCAAAATCAGCCTTATATGTTTTTAAATATTTCTGCACACACAAGGAACAAAATTAAAACAATAAAGGGTTGTTTAAATGGCGGCAATGAGAAGCTTTTTCTGCTCACTACCGTGAGTTGCTAGAGGGAGAAGAAATAAAAATTTTCTTCAAGTTCCAAAGATCTTCCATGCTATGACTCACCACAAACAAATGTAAGAGTGGGCTTGATTCATAAGATCAAAATAAATCCCTAAACAGTTTAGAGATCAAAAGTTGTCAAACACATGGTTCTTGTTTTTTTTTTTTTTTTTTCTTTCAACAACTTGAGATAAAAACCAAATAACAAGGTGGCTAGGGTTCCTCAAAAAGAATTAGGGTGAAAAGGAAAACCATTTTCCTCTTTATATCTAAGGTTTAATTTGTTATCAAAAATAAAATAAATGTCAAATTCGGCTATATGGCATTTGTCCATAAAAAAATAATTTTATTAAATGCTTTCATTAAAACATTTAAAAGTTAACATAATAAATAATATAACTTCCAATTTTGTAAATAAAGATATTTGAAATCAAATTTCAATATCATTTATTTCCAAAATTATATGAAATTATCAAATAATTTAATAATAATAAAGTTTTAATAAATAAAAAATGATTATCTCATAATTATTCATTATGGAAAAATATTATATTAAAATTAATATAAAGTTACAAGTGTGACATATATCATTAATCACATTAATAATAAAAATATATATGTTATATTTAATTTGCTACAGTAAATCGAGTTAGCACGGAGACCTAATGGACCTACGGTTCCCAGCTCCAATAATCTCGGAATATTAATTAAACTCTTTTATTAAATATTCCGAATTATTAACTTTAGGTTTTCCACTAAAAACCTAAAGTTGCACTATTGTTGCCCTAAATATATTATATAAGACAAACTACGTCGGTGTCCATCGATATAGTCATTACATGCGGAATGACCCTTCATGGGTATCTTATAATTAGAGCCGAGTCAAGATATCTGTTATACCCCTTTAATTATTTTTACCTTAAATATCATTGATTCTCTAATGAACGATTTATTCATAACTATTATGAATATAAATCTTTCTATTCGTAATAGAAAGACTTGAGCGCTATAATCATTCAAGTACTGAATCAACCCTTAATGAAGATACTCCTATACTTCCATAAGGAGGAATCAACTTCATATCTATATAAAACGTCTCCATCTACACACCAAACCATGTCCCCAAAGTACGTAGTTATTGATCAGTATTTCTACAACAACCTCTCCTTTGTAAATCAAATGACATATCCTGTCATGCTGAAATTTGTGGTACACTCAGGATTCAGATCAATCCATATATGACCATCTAGTAGATTGAAATGAATTTTCAAAATTCATCTCTATTTGGATCCAGTCATATAAGATCATATCATATAAGGTGCCTTCATTCTCATGTCACCACATAGACGATTCGGGATCAAGGTCGCCATACATGTATAGAATAGACCAAACAATAGATAAACCATAAATAAATTACCTTTTTTTTTTTCTTTCTTTGGACTACTTTAGATTACTAACTTCATACTTAAATCCCCTTGTATATGATACTTAAACACTAAGTCTGAAGGCACATAAGTAATCAAGGGTAAATAAGACAATTGATAATAAGAGATTTTAAATCAAAACAATTGATAAATGAATAATTAATCTTTTATTTGAAAAAAATAGTTTCGTTTACACATTATATGAAGTTCTAGGGCATATATCCCAATAATCTCTTAGTTGCACTAGAGAAAATGGGACATGTCACATAATCCTATACCTTCTAGGTGACCATTAAATACTTTAGCCGACAAGATCTTTGTAAACAGATCAACCAGTTTCTCTCCGTATGTAATCTTCATGACATATACGTCTCATCTCTATACTATATCTCTGTTGAGATTATATTTTCTCTCAATATATTTTTCCCTCTCGTGGCTTCTTGGTTCTTTAGAGTTTTCCATTGCACCATTATTATCGTAATAAAGTGTGAGTGGTTTATCCATATCTAGAACAACTTCTAGATCTCCCAAGAATTTCAAGAGCCAAACTGCTTCCTTAGTCATTTTGCAAACTGCTATTACTCAGCCTCCATGGTGGAGTCATCAATATAAAATTGCTTTACGCTCCTTCACACAATAGCTCCACCACCTAGAGTAAACACTGATCCGAAAGTTGATTTCCTATAATCGACATCCATTTTAAAATCAGAGTATGTATATCCTTTAAGGATCATATCATTACAAGAATACACAAGAATATAATTTCTCGTTCTCTTAAGATACTTGAGAATGTATTTCATAACCACCCAATGATATAATCCTAGGTTAAACTGAAACATACTCACTGGTCCCACCGCAAAATAGATGTTTGATCTCGTGTATAACATAGCATACATGAGAATAACAACTACTGAGGCATATGGGATAGGTCTCATTCCCTCAACAACTCAAGGTGTCCTAGGAGACTGCGCCATCGATAAATGAATTCCATGTTGAAACGGCAAATTGCCTTTCATGGAATTCTGCATCCCAAATCACATAAGTATCTTGTCGATATAGGATGCATGAGACATAGCAAACAGTCGTCTCTTGCGATCATGAAGAATCTAGATCCCAAGTACATAACTAGCCTCTCCTAAATCTTTCATTTGGAATTAGTTAGCTAGCCAGGATTTCACGTCCGATAATATTTTTACATCATTCCCAATGAGTAAAATATGGTTGACATACAAAAGGAGAAAAACCACCTTATCATCAATGATGCGCTTGTATACATAAGACTCAACGATGTTCTGTACAAAATCATAAGACTTGATCGTGGTATCAAATTTTAAGTTCCAAGATCGAGATTCATGCTTGAGTCCACAGAGAGACCTTGCAGTTTGCAAAGCTTTTACTATAGACATTGGGCTACGAACCTCTCTGGTTATACCATATAGATACATTCATCAAGATTGTCATTCAAGAATGTCTTCTTGACGTCCATTTGCCAAATCTCATAGTAATAATATTTGGCAATGGATATGGGAGTGCATATGGATTTGAGCAAGGTTACTGGCAAGAAAGTCTCATCATAGTCGACACTTTCTTTCTGGGTATAACCTTTGGCCACTAGCCTAGTCTTAATGGTCTGTTCTCCCCCTTTTCCTTTGTAGATCCACAGGGAACCTATGGGTTTTACCACATCAGATTGGTCTACAAGTTCCCAAACTGAGTTGGAGTACATCGACTTCATCTCGAGGTTCAGGCTTTGAGTCATTCCTCTTTATCACAATCATCAATTGCACTAAAATAGGTGAATGAATTATCTACACCATCATTAGATAAGACAAATTATGCCTCTCTTGTTGGGAAATGGCCGCGAGTGCGCAGCGAAAAATTAAATAAATCAAATTATGAAGCTGATATCCATTTGCCCAATACCCATTTATTTTTATTATTCTAGAAGCCTAGGCATGTTACTATATATTCTAAGAATAACAACTCATAAAACATGCAAAAACAATAAACATAAACATGCTAACTATCATAAGAACTCTAATTAAAATAAAGAAAGAAAAATACTTACTTGAATCGAAGACTCCTTCAGTCCTCCCTCCAATCTACAAGCTTTTCTCGAACTCAGCAAGCTCTTCCACGTTCCAAAGAGCCACCCAAGTGTGTGGCCGCCAAAGGTGCACACACCAAACCCAAAACTCAACGGCAAGACTACGCCTTGAGTGCACGAGTATTTTGCCCTTGGTGCTAGCCTAGGCAAATAACTCAAAACTTTTAACTCGAGGTTCCTCTAGTCAATTAGACTTAAGGATCCTCAAAATCAGTGGCTTACTCTTAAACTTTAGAGTTGCTCACTTATATAAACCCAAGATATGAAAGGTTTTTGGTGTAAAAATTTGTAAAGAATTCTTTGGGTTTATATAGGTGCTCCAAAGACAACAAAATTAATTAAGAATCCAATGTGGGATAAAAGCTAATTTAATCTTAGCCATTGGATCTTAATTTAGTGGTTTAATGAGATTATAAAACCATAATAAGAGTTTGGGCCGAATTGGAATTCAAAACAAATAACAAATAAATTTTTTTTTACTATTCACATTTATTTATTCCAATTCCCAAAGTGGCCATATCGTCATTCACCAATCCCTAAGCCACTTTGGAACCTCATAAATGATATGTTCAATAATTAAACACATTGAACTATTTATGAACAATTCCTACAGCAATCATATATGCTGTTAAATTTGTACTGTGCACTGTTAACCATTAATTTCAACTTTGTTGTCTGTGACCTTTTGGGTTCCCCTCAAGTTCGACATGAAATGAATCGTGATAATTTAATCGAACATAAATTATCCTCCGATCAGATGGTCGTTCGATTTCAATGACCAAGGTTGACATCTAGCAACATGCCAAGGCCCCAAAATGAGAAGGAAATATATATACCCATTCTGTATGGAATTTACATATGATACAGTCCCTCACCTCACTATATCCCCACCATTTGACCTAGGGTATGGAAATTGTCTACCTATATAGTCAAAGGTATGATGTTGATAGTGTCATGAATCGTGCTAACCCAAGAATCTCACATGATTCTTCCGCTGCGGCCACAGTCTCAAGCACTGATCACACATATCAACCCGCGAACTGGAATACTACTCTTATAAGAAAATATTATCCGAGAGTGGCGATTCTCTGTTGTATCTTTACAAACTTCATGTGTTTCAACAAATAACACAATCATACCCTTACGACCGGATCTTTTGAACCGGGGAAGGAGAATGTCAAAGTCATTTGATCCACATATAAGATTGTAAAGACCTCAAGTCTAAGGACTAGTCATTCAATCGATACATGAAAGTTCTCACAGACACATGGGATAAACACTCCATGTGAAAACTTTCGGCGGTCAGTTCGATGGACACGAGCAACTCATGCATCCATGTGATACACCAAGCGGACGGATCTCCGCTAGTAGCCCTATGAGATCGGCTACCCCACTTAAGGGCAGATCATATCATCATGCTAGTCTCTCTGCTTTGTGAATGCCTAGATTATTCACAAAACTATGACTAGAAATGTTTGAGAGTAATGATTCCCATAAGGCGTGGAAGCCATCATCTTATTACTCCAAAGGCTTTATTACAGTGTTTGATGATTCATATAATTTATGTAAGACACATATAATAAAGATTGCCATTTTATTAATTAATGAAAATATTACAAATACATGTACATATAGCCCATCCACAAGTTGGGTATAGGACATATCCCTAAAAATCTCCCACTTGCACTATAGCCAACTAGTATGAATCTAGACACCATACTATCGGGTGTGCTATCATGCTTTTGTTGACTCTGCCCTCTAGTCAGAGAATCTGTAAGATTATCTTCTGTGGGTATTTTCTCTATAATTGTTAGACAATTATGACCCATAGCATCACTATTTGTAAAAGACATAGTGGTTTTTGTATAAATTAATTATGTAGCAATGGAAATTGCATTTTATCATTTTGTAATTTGATTACTTGAATATATAAATGATAAAAGTCCCTATGATTAGTTCCAGATTATAAGATATGAGACAGTATCAATCCATAAAGGTTTAATCATTAAATATCCATAGTCGTAGTATTATCGAGACTGGACATCGATAATGCGGAATAGACTAGTATCTCACTTGTGCGTGTTATGGAAAGCGTAACGACATAGTTCTCATATATTTAAGTATTAGATACTTATGCAAGTGTGATAGGAGGTTGTGTTTACCGATGGTACGGAAACAGCTTCGCTCTGGATAGACCCCGCGGAATCTCATTGGTAGTATGACTATGTGTCTATGGGAATCCGCATCAGGGTAGGTGTATTTGGTCTTAACCTGAGACTTACTTCGCTAGTACTTGTGACAATCAATACGCTTTGGTTTTGGTCGTCCAGGGCTTTAACAGGTTCTGTGTACGACTATTCTGGGTTTATTGAGAATCGTAGTGTATTGGGTGTGATGTCAAGATGGAAGTATCACTTCAGTCATATGAAGATGATGATCACGTAGGGATACAGAACTGGTACTCTAAATGGTTGCAACCATCGGGATAATATGACAAGGTCATGATTATCCGATTAAAGAGACTAGTTGCTTGTAATCCGATATATGCTTCGTACAGGGCAGACACTATTCCAGCCCCAGGCCTTGCATGTGACATCCGATACTGGATCGCAATACGCAATACTACGTATACTACACCTGATATAGATTATATATTCCATTAAGAATATTTCTGGAGAATTGGGTAGGCACGGTGCTTTGCTAGAAGCCAACCATGTCTCGTAAATCTGTAAAAACGTAGTACGAGGTACTACATGTTCGGATAGTCCGACGACCGGATTTACTGCCAACATATCCAGGAATCTCTTGGGTCGCTTCCCGAAGATTCACCGATGACGTATGATTCGAGCATAATTAATCTGGGATTAATTACAGAGAGATTTTATCTAGGATAAAATACTATTTGAAGAGAGAGAACGATTTGTTTTCGAATTAATCGATAAAATAATATATTCGACATATTAAACGAAATTAGATTTCGACGAGGAATTAAAGTTGGATTTTAATTTGGGCAAACGAATTAATTTAGAATTAATTCGCTAGCGACGTAAATAGTAATTTTGCTTGGCATAATTATTTAATTAAATTTGATTTAATTACGTCGCAATGGAAAATTCGTTAATTCGGAATTAGCGAACCCGAGCCCGGGAGTGTTTGCGGGCCCACTCGGATTTTGAATCAAGAGGGGCCCACATGTTGTTGTGTGAGGAACGGACAAACCTGAGTGCAGCGGAAACCCGCCCGAGATCAAATCGCTAGCGAATAATATATATATATATATATATTTTATAATTTCCGGCAGTCCTTAAAAATAGTGGGTTTAAAATTTTTAATTATAAACTTAAAATTTCCAATGCATTAAAACATTTTCATGTATTAAAAATTACCATAAGTCCACTTAAAAAATTTCAACACACTTTAAACAATTTATCAACTATTGACAAATTAAAACTAAGCATCCTAATTATTTCCAACACTTGAGAATAATCCAAACATACTAAAATTAATTTTCCAACATTTGAAAAATTAATTCAAGCATACAATATAATTTTCCAACTCTTGAAAAAATTAATCCAAGCATTCAAAATTAACAAATCCATTATATACTAATTTTCAACACTCAAATGCTTCGAATTCCTCACTAACATGCTTCCTATTAATCCAACAAATCCACAACAATTTTTCTCAACAATAATCATCAAGAAATTGAACAATAAATTTACAAATTAAATTTTACCAAGAATTTCTTTCAAGCCTTTCCAATTTGAGAAGGGCTGAATCCAAGTTTTTCCAATTCTTCCAAGCTTTGAGTCCTTTCAAATCTCTTCTTCCTCCACCAAATTGAGCTTCCTTCTATCTCAACCAAATTGAGCTTCTCCAAGAACAAATCTTGGTGATCAAAAGGTGGTTTGATCACTCAAGAGTAGCAACCAATTTTTCCCCAAATTTTAACTCTTAAAACCCTAGGAAAAGAAAACTTCAAGAACAATAATCAACCCCTAACTCTTAAGGATTAATTCTATGCTCATGATAATTTATTTGGGTGACATTTGGTGAGATATAGGCTTGATTTTGAAAAACAAAATTAATTCTTTTCTCTTGTTCTTTTGGCAAGCAGAGAGCAAAAGCAAGGAAAATGAAAATTGCTTTCTTTTCGGCAGAAAGAGAGAAGAAAAAGAAAAGCCCTTAGACTTTGTGGTTCTCATTTTCTTTTATATTACTTTTTGTTGGTCAACTGCAGTAATGGAGTGAAAAAAGAAAAGCATTTTATTTTCTTTTTATTCCTTTGATTTTAATAATAAAATAAAAGAAAAAACTAAACCGAAGCCATATAATATAACCATGGTTTAAGGAATCTTTTATCTACACCACTTGTTTCAAAAAACAACTTAACCATAGTTAAAAAATAATCTCACCAGCTTTAGTAACTTAGTTACCTTCAAATGATTTTAGTTACTTTAACTAAAAAATATTCAATTGCATTAACTTAGTTACTTTTAATTAATTAATATCTTTATTTGTGTAAACTAAGTAATTAATTTTGTATATTAATTTAACAATTAAATTAATTCACAAATTAAATACTAATTTAATGTAAATCAAATTTACATTTATTATACAATAAACTTATATCAACTATTGATATAAAATTAATTAATTCAATTCATCTCATGAATTATCGGATTAAACAATTTAATCCTAAATACCCAAATAATATTTTGTCAACATTTAACGAGAGGTCGCCCTAGTGCTCAACGAGTAAACTCAATATAATGGAACTCTATAGGCTCACGTTCGGTTGTTACTTATATATATACTTATATATCTAATTATACTTGTATATATATTTCATGAAGGTCTGTCCACCTACAAATCATGACTAAACAACACGACACGCCGAACCATACAAGTCGAGGTTAAAACGCTAATGTATAATCCCTTCGTCATTACCGTCTCCAATTGAGTAAAGTTATAGATTTACTGTCAAAACCTTATCTACTCAATATAAACTAACCTTTCAAAACTATATTCCATTAATAAATAATATATGCGAAACTCTTTTCAATATTATTTATAATGTCAAAGAAACAATTTCTTCGACGAACTTTCGGCCAAAAGATTTCCGGAATATACTCTGAAAAATATCTGGAAACATAATCCAACCATATGGACTCACGAATCCTCATATTAACACACACCGATCTTCGTGAGCATCGGTCTATACCTAACAGTCATCCAGATGCCAGACCATGAAAGGTCTCTGACATGCAAGGTATCAGGCACATAGGATCACTCACAAGACCACCGTGGTGTCTCAAGTCAAAGGATCACAATAACTACTCAACTCGAAAAGATAACTATTGACAGTTTTATGGAATATCTATTAGTCATCTTTTATGAGTTAATTCAACATTCATTCAACTAATGAATATCTGCATTTCTATACGAACTTCCGCTAAGCTCACAGTCTGTTGAGACAAACCATATGTCCATTACATATATAGACAATGCACTACTCTTACCAATATAATGACCGACCCATGTCAATATATCTAGACTATGAATAATTTATATTCGAGAGAATGCGTGATATTTCTCAACACCATTTGCAACTCTTGCAACTATATCACCATATGTAGTAACTCTCGGGTCTTTACTAAATTCATATAAGGTTCCGAGTGTAACTCGAAATCACTAAATCTTAGAGTAATCTAACAATTAGATTTACATTATATAAATAAAGTAAGAGTTTTACCAAATTAATAAATAAATAATCATGATAAAATAAATATTATATTGCATAAATATCAAATATTCATACAAAAAGTGAATGGTGCTCGATCACCATTTTCAACACTCCCACTTGATCTAGTGCCATTCACGATGGTATCTAATACCCAATGGACTCCACGTGTTTCTCAAACACCTTGGGAGTTAAGGCTTTAGTCAGTGGATCCGCTACATTTTGTTCAGTTTATACTTTACAAACTTTAATGGCACCGCCATTGTGAGAAAACACAAACCCAGATATAGACTTTCTATCATCTGGATCAGATTGAAAATCTGAATCCGTGTAACCTCTCAACTGTAAGTCATTTTCTCCATATATGAGAAACTTATCCTTTGTACCCTAAAGGTATTTCAGGATATGTTTCACAGCCATCCAATGGTCTTGACTCGGATCAGACTGATAACGGCTTATAACACTTATAGCCATGCTGATATCAGGTCTAGTACATAACATGGCATACATTATGCTACCTACAGTGAAATCATAAGGCTGGCTAAGCATTTTAGCCCTTTCATCATCTGTCTTAGGACACATTTTCTTAGACAGATGAATACCATGTTTGAAAGGCACATTGACTGTCTTACAGTCAACGAAGTTGTACATTTCTAAGATCAAATCAATGTACTTGGACTGAGAGAGTCCTATCAACCTCCTCGCTCTATCTCTATAAAGCTTTATACCTAGTATATAAGAGGCCTCTCCCAAATCCTTCATGGAGAAATTCTTACTGAGATAGGCTTTGACAGATTGTAACATACCTATATCGTTTCCGATAATAAATATATCATCAACATAAAGCACTAAGAAGACTACCATGCTCCCACTAACCTTTTTATAGACACAGGATTCCTCTCCATTCTTAATGAAACCAGACGATCTGATCACATCATCAAAATGAAGATTCCAACTACGGGAAGCTTGTTTAAGTCCATAAATAGACCTTTTAAGCTTACATACCAGATTAGGATCTTTGGCAAATGCAAATCCCTCGGGTTGTTCCATATGGATATCTTCCTCAAGATTTCCATTCAGAAAAGCCGTTTTCACATCCATCTGCCAAATTTCATAATCATAGTGTGCGGCAATAGCTAATAAAATCCTGATTGACTTAAGCATGGCTACATGAGAAAAGGTTTCCTCATAATCAATACCTGATTTCTGAGTATATCATTTTGCTATTAGTCAGGCCTTAAAGGTTTCAACCTTTCCATCGGGCCCCCGCTTCTTCTTGTAAACCCATTTACAACCGATAGGAACAATTATGTCGGGAAGCGGAACCAAGTCCCAGACTTGATTATCATGCATTGAGGCAATCTCGGATTTCATAGCTTCCAGCCATTTCTCCGCATCGATGTCTAACATCGCCTCTCTGTAAGTTAAAGGATCATTTTCTTCAATTAAGAAAACATCGAGTGTATCATCAGATGACGTCCTGTACCTGACAGAGGGTCTCGATATCCTTTGTGACCTACGAGGTGGTTGTGTCAAAGGCATATCATCTTCTTGAACTTCTGGTTCTATCGTCAATTCAATGTTACTTTGATTGACTTCATCTAAATCAATCATTCTATGATCTGCACTTTCTAACACAAATTGTGTTTCTAAGAAAGTTGCATTTCGAGCAACGAACACATTTCGGATCTCGGGATCATAGAACTGATATCCCATGGAATTTTTAGGATATCCAATAAATCGATACTTGTACCTTCTAGATGCAAGTTTATCCCGCTGTGTAACTCTTACATAGGCAGGACAACCCCCAATCTTAACATATTTAAGACTCGGTTTCTTTCCAATCCATAACTCATACGGAGTGGTTGGAACGACTTTCGATGGAACTTTGTTCAAAAGATGAGCATCAGTGTCTAGAGCATGGCCCCACAAGTATATTAGTAGATCAGTGAAACTCATTAATGATCGAACCATATCTAATAAAGTTCAATTCCTTCTCTCCAAAACAACATTGTGTTGAGGAGTTCCTAGAGGAGCATATCCGGTTTGTTTCTCTACTTCAAATCGGTATTCTTTGAACTTTTCAAAAGCTTCCGATTTGTGTTTCATAAGAAACACATAACTATATCGTGACAAATCATCGATAAAAGTTACAAAGTATTGAAACCCACCCATGGCAGCATGATTTATAGGACCACATACATCGGAATGCACAAGTTCCAATAAATCATTAGCTCAGTGTCCAACACCACTAAATGAAGATTTGGTCATTTTACCTTGAATATAATATTCGCCAACTGGTAAAGGTTCTATGGTTAGATCATCTATCACACCATCCTTAACTAGTTTGGTTAGGCGTTTTATGCCTATATGACCTAATCTCATATGGCAAAGTTCTGTGTTATTTATTTCACCCGATCTTTTCCTTTTAGATTTCTCTATATTAAAGACATCACGACTTTTGGTAAGAATCTAATGACCATCAACAATAGGACATGAAACAAGCAAAACATTCATATTATCATATAAATTCAAAAGACCATCTTTAATATTTACATGAAATCCTTCACTGTCAAGTACATGAAGTGAGATGATTTGCCGTATCATAGTCGGCACAAAATAACAGTTATTAAGTTTAATATTACATTCATCAGAGAGTTTCAAAAATAAAATTCCTACTGCTTCAACTTGTAGAGAATCTTTATTCCCTACTCGCAGTTGGATCTCTCCCAGCTTTAGTCTTCTAGTTTCTCTCAGATCCTGTAACGAATTGCAGATATGAGAAGGACAAGCAGTGTCTAACACCCAATTCGAACTAGAATAAAAAACAAGTGTAATGTCAATAATAGGAAAACAAATATTTGAGGGCTCTATCTTCAAAGAAGCTAAATATTTCGGACAGTTGCGTTTCCAGTGTCCAAGCATGTCGCATTGGAAACATTTTCCTTTTGCAGCATCTGTCTTCACCTTTGGCTTAGAAACCCATGCGGAAGCAACCTTTGGACCTTTACCTTTACCTTTAACTTTCTTCTTCTTTTTCTGTTTCTTCCATGCCGGCTTATGAGAAGCCTGAGAAGGTCCAGAAGAAGAACCACCAGTGACCATGAAAGCAGAACTATTCTTATTCATGTCTTCTTGAGCCGTCAGCAACATATTGTGCAACTCAGAATAGGTGGGAAGCATATTATGCATGTTAAAATTAACGATAAGGTCATTGAAAGACTTAGGAAGATATGCGAGAATCACACTATTCCCGAGGCGGTAATCAATAGGAATATCTATCCTTTCAAACTATTCGATACAGTCTATTAGCCTCATCACATGTGGGCTAACAGGTTTTCGCTCCGGGAGGAAAGTATGGAAAAGCTCGACATCCACCTTGTATATCTCTACATGAGGTCGATCACTGAATAGTTCCTTCAAATGCAACAAGATGGATCTGGAATCAAGCATCGTCATGTACTTCCTTTGTAGTTCCGGTACCATAGATCCCAAGATGTATGAACAGACTTTCTGATCATCATCATTCCATCTGTTGAACGTCTCACGTTCTTCATCTAAAGCATCATCTGAAACCCTCACTGGCATTGGACGATCTAGAACATATTCAAGTTGCTCCGCTTGGCAAAGAATTCGGAGATTCATAAGCCAAACATTATAGTTAACAGCACCCTGGAGCCTATGCGTATCAAGTATACGTGAAAGCGGGTTCGACACAGACATTCTATCTACACAAGGATAAAATAAAGCAGAAATTAATATTTAAATATCATAATAAAAACACAAAATAGAATATGGATTTACTTTTTCTATAAAGTGCCCTCGCATTGTCTTACATATTCTTTATAATCTCTACAAACAAGAATACGAAAATTTAACTCTTAAATCTCACAAAGCAAAGTAGATCCTTCTTGACATTTACGCAAATATCACGCTTTAGCAATATTGACCTTTGTAAATTCGAGAAGGTAGACAACTATTGTCAATTGCATCTCATACAACTCTTATATTCGGTCCTAAATCAAATCTCATCCTCACGCTTTAGCAATATTGGAAAGTTCAATTTTTTTAGATCAACTTGTCTATTGCCGAAAGTAAGATACTAATATTAACCTCACGCTTTAGAAATATTAGATAATATTTTCTCTTAAATTCGACTCATCTCATGCTTAACCGGAATAGTACAAAACATTATAACCAATCCCTCACACTTTAGCAATATTGGGAATAATCACAATGGTTTCACTAACACCGTATAGACAAGCCGGACCATGTCATATTTTCAACTAAAATAATAACATTAATGATCTAGCGTAGAGATTTTTCACAATTCAAATGCATACAAATATATAAAGTATGCATGTCCAAAAATGCCTAAAACATGTAATTCACAATTAAATGTATGCATGATCATTTTATAACATTGAGAAAATTGTAAGGAAGATGAACAATTAGAAGCACGTATCGCTCTGATACCACTTGCTGTGTGAGGAACGGACAAACACGAGTGCAGCGGAAACCCGTCCGAGATCAAATCGCGGGCGAATAAAATATATATATATATATATATATATATATAGATATATATATATTTTATAATTTTCGGCAGTCCTTAAAAGTAGTGGGTTTAAAATTTTTAATTACAAACTTAAAATTCCAATGCATTAAAACATTTTCATGTATTAAAAATTACCATAAGTCCATTTAAAAAATTTCAACACACTGTAATCAATTTATCAACTATTGACAAATTAAACTAAGCATCCTAATTATTTCCAACACTTGAAAATAATCCAAACATACTAAAATTAATTTTCCAACATTTGAAAAATTAATTCAAGCATACAATAAATTTTCCAACTCTTGAAAAAATTAATCCAAGCATTCAAAATTAACATATCAATTATATACTAATTTTCAACACTCAAATGCTTCTAATTCCTCACTAACATGCTTCCTATTAATCCAACAAATCCACAACAATTTTTCTCAACTATAATCATCAAGAAATTGAACAATAAATTTACAAATTAAATTTTACCAAAAATTTCTTTCAAGCCTTTCCAAGTTGAGAAGGGTTGCATCCAAGTTTTTCCAATTCTTCCAAGCTTTGAGTCCTTTCAAATTTCTTATTCCTCCACCAAATTGAGCTTCCTTCTATCTCCACCAAATTGAGCTTCTCCAAGAACAAATCTTGGTGATCAAAAGGTGGTTTGATCACTCAAGAGTAGCAACCAATTTTTCCCCAAATTTTAACTCTTAAAACCGTAGGAAAAGAAAACTTCAAGAACAATAATCAACCCCAAACTCTTAAGGATTAATTATATGCTCATGATAATTTATTTGGGTGACCTTTGGTGAGATATAGGCTTGATTTTGAAAAACAAAATTAATTATTTTCTCTTGTTCTTTCGGCAAGCAGAGAGCAAAAGCAAGGAAAATGAAAATTGCTTTCTTTTCGGCAGAGAGAGAAGAAAAAGAAAAGCCCTTAGACTTTGTTGTTCTCATTTTCTTTTATATTACTTTTTGTTGCTCAACTGCAGTAATGGGTGAAAAAGAAAAGCATTTTATTTTCTTTTTATTCTTTATTTTAATAATAAAATAAAAGAAAAAAACTAACCCAAGCCATTTATATAACCATGGTTTAAGGAATCTTTTATCTACACCACTTGTTTCAAAAAACAACTTAACCATAGTTAAAAATAATCTCACCAACTTTAGTAACTTAGTTTCCTTCAAATGATTTTAGTTACTTTAACTAAAAAATATTCAATTGCATTAACTTAGTTACTTTTAATTAATTAATATCTTTATTTGTATAAACTAAGTAATTAATTTTGTATATTAGTTTAACAATTACATTAATTCACAAATTAAATACTAATTTAATGTAAATCAAATTTTCATTTATTATACAATAAACTTATATTAACTATTGATATAAAATTAATTAATTCAATTCATCTCATGAATTATCGGATTAAACAATTTAATCCTAAATACCCAAATAATATTTTGTCAACATTTGACGAGAGGTCGCCCTAGTGCTCATCGAGTAAACTCAATATAATGGAACTCTCTAGGCTCACGTTCGGTTGTTACTTATATATATACTTATATATCTCATATACTTGTAATATATTTCATGAAGATCTGTCCACTACAAATCATGACTAAACAACACGACACGTCGAACCATACAAGTCGAGGTTAAAACGCTAATGTATAATCCCTTCGTCATTACCGTCTCCAATTGAGTAAGGTTATAGATTTACTGTCAAAACTTTATCTACTCAATATAAACTAACCTTTCAAAACTTATTCCATTAATAAATAATATAGCAAACTCTTTTCAATATTATTTATAATGTCAAAGAAACATTTCTTCGACGAACTTTCGGCCAAAAGATTTCTGCAATATACTCTGAAAAAATCTGGAAACATAATCCAACCATATGGAATCACGAATCCTCATATTAACACACACCGATCTTCGTGAGCATCGGTCTATACCTAACAGTCATCCAGAGGCCAGACCATGAAAGGTCTCTGACATGCATGGTATCAGGCACATATGATCACTCACAAGACCACCGTAGTGTCTCAAGTCAAAGGACCACAATAACTACTCAACTCGAAAAGATAACTATTGAAAGTTTTTTGGAATATCTATTAGTCATCTTTTATGAGTTAATTCAACATTCATTCAACTAATGAATATCTGCATTTCTATACGAACTTCCGCTAAGCTCACAGTCTGTTGAGACAAACCATATGTCCATTACATATATAGACAATGCACTACTCTTACCAATATAATGACCGACCCATGTCAATATATCTAGACTAGGAATAATTTATATTCGAGAGAATGCGTGATATTTCTCAACACCATTTGCAACTCTTGCAACTATATCACCATATGTACTAACTCTCGGGTCTTTACTAAATTCATATAAGGTTCCGAGTGTAACTCGAAATCTCTAACTCTTAGAGTAATCTAACAATTAGATTTACATTATATAAATAAAGTAAGAGTTTTACAATATTAATAAATAAATAACCATGATAAAATAAATATTATGTTGCATAAATATCAAATATTCATACAAAAAGTGAATGGTGCTCGATCACCATTTCCAACACATGTCACATCAGTTGTCACATCACTTGTCACTTTAGTTACTTTTGGTGATGGGTTTTGTTGAGAATGATGATGACTTGCCTTATACACTTCCTAAAGTGGATGGCTTGATTGACTTGTACCAAATATTTGGTAAATGATTATTAGATTTTTTGAAATCAATACAAAACAAGTCAACACATCTTTCATCTTATTTTTTTCTATCATTCACACGCCCATTTGCAAAAATATACTCTCTCCATTTTTCTTCATTGCCGTGAGTTGCAAAGAGGAAGAAGAAGATTTGTTGCAAATCTTCAAGAGTTCTAGCACACACAAGAATCATACAAGGTGATAGGGAAACCACTCTAAGAGCTTGGAATCCTTTCAAAAGCTTGGAGCTCATTCATCTTCAAAAATTAGGACCTTGGCCGTGACTTCTACTAGGACAAGGAGGGAAAATTTTTGTTATCAACACTTCCATAATCCACTCATTGTAAGTATGATTCCGCCATACTTTTTATTGTATTCACATGATTTTATGCTTGAATGATCTTGGGACAATAATAGAAACCAACAATGGTATTAGAGCCTAATTTGAGAATGAAAAATATTAGGGTAAAATTTGGGTAAATTGGATTTGAGCATGATTTAACCAAATTGTTTGTTTGAGCATGCTTGTATATGGATAACTTGGAGTTATTTATGATCAATTTCATGAAAAATTAATTGGAACAATTTTTGCCCAAAATATTGGCTTGGCTGAATGCTTATGTTGCTCTAACTCAGGGTATTTTTTGTTCTTTTGATCATTGGATGAGTTTAAAGACTTGGGAAATGTTGATTTGTAATTCAATCAGATTAAAAAAGAAATCGAATTAATAAACCCACCAATTTCGTGAGTGATATAGCATGAAATGAGATGATTTTTTGAATCAATTATGTTGGACATGTGTTGATGATGAAAAAAACTGATTAATGGATTATATTAGTATTTTGGAAATATTAATTTAGAAGATTAATCATGGCTAAACACTTTGATTTATTAAATTATGAATTTTGGAAAATTAAAATTTAATTAGTTGGGCTTGATTTAGAATTGGGCTTAAAATGTTGTATTTGGGCCTAATGGGCTTGGTTGGGCCTAGTTGGTTTAGGTCAATTGGATTGGATCCAAATTGGGCCTAAATCATTCCATTAAGTTCAAATATGATAAATGGGCTTTTTATGTTTAATTGGGCCTTATGTGCCTAAATTGGTTTCTTGGCAAATAAGGGTGATTCCTTAATTGGGCTTTGGTATTTGGGTTTGACCCATATTGACCAAAATCCATGCCTTAAGAAAATAATTGAAAGCCCATTGGACTTTAATTAAACTACATTGGATGTTAATTGGGCTTTGAGACCCATTAAGATTAGATTTATAATCTAAGTCATAAAGGCACATTAAAAGTGTAGTTATTTAATTTTGAATTAAATATAGAATTAATATTGAATACGAATTAAATTAGATTTAAATTGTAGTTCGATATAATTTAAGAATTCGTACTTTGAGTACTTATTCTCAAACGAGTTGGACTCGCGCAAAATCAAATCGTTGTTTGAACATTGGATGATCACTTTATTCAAGATTAATTAATTTGATTAGATTGATTGAATAACATGCTTTGTGTGAATACATGGATGTGTTGAATGAATAACGTATATCGGATTGATATTAGAAGGGAATGATAATTTTGGAAATTGTTGTAAATTTAGAATTTATTAAATTGGACCTGGGTGTCCAGCCTTATCTATCTTGATTCTTTGTAATTCTCTTCTCACCTAATTCCCCTCAATGTTAATGAGGTTTCTTTAATTTTATTATGTAATTGGGTAGAAGTAAGAATAGTGCTAGCCGGGGAGAGGAAATAGAGTGATTTGTTCTAGGAATAATCTGTGAGATATCCATCCGCATATCGTTATTAATTTATTTTTGTGCCTTATTATGCTTTTAGAATGCATGCTTAAGGGTGTATGATAAGACCTAACAAAGATAATAAATTGGTTGCCAATTTACGCGAAAAACCCTCAATAAAATATTAAGCGTTTTCCTTCCATTGAGTGATTCTTACTCAAGATCCAAGATTAGCACTGGTTTGTTGACCAAAGTCAAGACCATTGTCTATCGCGGATGTGTTTGAATCATAAAGGCTTTGTTGCATATCGTGTGTCTTGTCCAAGTTGTGATTTGTTGGCCAAAGTCAAGATCACTTCTTGTCCATTGACATCGATTACGAAGCTTTCCATAGTCAATGGGTTCCGCTTAACTGGAATCATTAAGCTTGTTGTGCCAAAGCCAAGGCTTAGTTGATTCAGAGGAAAAAGGTTAGGAAAATATATTGGATATATTGGCATATATATTGTATATACGTTTTGGACTTGGAGGTCCACCTACCGGATCTAGGAATTGGATGAGATCCAATTGATCTTAGAGATCTACCTAGTTAAATATCATACAGCTTGTTGGCCAAAGTCAAGGTTGTGTGTTATTTAACAGGATCCTAGCCCATTAGGAAACTAGGTTTCCCGAGTACTCAACAGAGGGTTAGAGGCTCGCCGAAAAATAGTGGGAGGCTAGTATTGAATTTTCAATTTCGTTCAAATACTTAGCTTTACGCGTTTTCAAATTATTTCGTCAATTATTTTATTAGTTGGACTAATATATCATTATTTTTTCTTGTAACAGTTAGACTGTACCCATACATCTTTAATCAAATAGTTTGATTATTTCGTCAATTATTTTATTAGTTGGACTAATATATTGTATATTCACATTATTTATTTATTTATTCCAATTCCAAAAATGGCCCTATCGTCATTCACCAATCCCTAAGCCACTTTGGAACCTCATAAATGATCTGTTCAATAATTAAACACATTGAACCATTTATGAACAATTCCTACAGCAATCATATATGCTGTTAAATTTGTATTGTGCACTGTTAACCATTGATTTCGACTTTGTTGTGTGTGACCTTTTGGGTTCCCCACAAGTTGGACAAGAAATGAATCGTGATAATTTAATCGAACATAAATTATCCTCCGATCAGATAGTTGTTCGATTTCAATGACCAAGGTTGACATCTAGCAACATGCCAAGGCCCCCAAATGAGAAGGAAAGATATATACCCATTCTGTATGCGATTTATATATGATACAGTCCCTCGCCTCACTGTATCCCCACCGTTTGACCTAGGGTACGGAAAGTGTCTACCCATATAGTCAAAGGTATGATATTGATAGTGTCATGAATCGTGCTAACCCAAGAATCTCTATTAAAATTGATTCTCTTGAAAACTCATTTATAGACCATCATTCTGAAAAATCATGTCTCTGAGTATCTGTAGAAAACCGGACGCATGGGGGCGTTACGTATCTTTGTCCCGCCATACGCTAAAAAAAGTGGTCTTGGAGCGTTACGTATCGACGTCCCCCAAGTTAGAGTTGATGCTCCACGTGCCAAATTTTGTTGTATTTATTATAAATATGATGTATATTTATATTTTATTATGAATAAAATTGACTAATTTTCATCAATATATTCTATTATATGGTAAAGGCGTAAAAGACCTTAGAATGAATAATTGTGACATAATTGTAAAAGCGCCACAATTATTACTGAGAAATGTCACAATACAATTCATTCTTAAAATTATTCATAGTCAAGGTTTACATACCTAGTCGGTTAGTAAACCCGTGAGACCGGTACGTGTCGTATATTAGAATTATTCTAATGGTTTGTCTTAGGAAACCATGAGTCTTAGGATACTCATATAGACATGTAGGTATTTATTGGATAAATACTGAACGACGCATTCAAGGATTCCTGATAAATGGTACACCAACATTAATAGGAATCTTTACGAGTCGAATAGCATATTAGCTCATTTGACTTGTGATACCACTATGGATATGTGAGATATCCTCCATACTTTGATGACAGTCATGTCAATGATCTTTTAAGATCAGACCTCCGCCTGTTCGTCTGGTATGGACTGATACTCACGATATCCTGTGATGTATCCATAGAGGTTATGTCAGTCCTGTATACGAGATTTAGGTGTCCAATTTGTGATTCTTTGAAATCATTGGTTGTGGTATGATTCGGAAACGAGTTTCGAATATTTATTTAAGAATCATAATTATGTCATGACACATGAATTGTTCATATCGGAGATTTGACTTTTAATCTATATCTCCAGAATAATTCGGATAACCTATGACAGAGGGATTATATATATGCAATGACTTCGACTTGGATGGTTTAACTTGATTATCTGCGGTCATCGTAATTTGTGAGTAGACAAATTACGAACATGGAAATGGTTTCCGTGACAGATAAACTTGAACCTAGAGAGTCCTACAATATAAAGTGTAATTGTTGAGCACTTGGGCAATTAATTATGGATAATTCGGATTATTCATAATTTACATATGCGTATTAAATAATATGTATTTGTATTCGATAAATAATTTAGATTAGATACACATTATTAACCTATTGAATTTTGACACTTGTTTTATTGTTATTATTAATTAATTAATTGTTAATTAATTATTAATAATAATAAAATGGAAGAATATTCTTGGAATATTTTTCCATGTATGTATTTTGTCTTTTTGTTAATTAGATAAATAAATAAATTAAAAAATTAATTGATGTATTTATTTTAAGATAAGAATATTATTGGAATATTCTTATTTAAATGGTAAATTTTGATTTGCTAATCCATGGGTTTTGAACACATGGAATTAATTTAACAAAAAAGTCAAAATAATAATTATTTTTTGGATAAAGATGAAAAGTGTGTCAAAATTATTGGCTAAAAATTAAATTAATTTTGTTGAAAATTAATTGCAATTTTCGGCCATATTGGTCTTTTGGCTATAAAAGTGAAACTTGTTTCATTTTATAATCACTCATAAGTTAAGAAACAAAAAGAAAATGAGGTTAGGGTTTAAATCAAGGTTTCCAACACAAAATTAAGAAGAAATTGAGAAATTGGAAATTATATTAAGGTAATAGTAAATTCCAAATTTCTATTTCTTTGTTTCGATTTCCCAAGCATGTGAAATATTTATTGGATAATATTACATGTTTTAATGGAATATATATCTAGGATATGTATTTGAATCAAAATTGGGTATTGGTTGTTTAATTTACCTTAATGGTTTCTTTGTTAAGCATGTGTAAATTAGATTAATTAGAGAATTAATCTCAAAATTAAAATTGTCATTCTAGAGTGATGTTACCACTCTAATATTGCCTAGAATTGTTCTTGAGGTTTATGTTATGGTGATTAAAATTGGTTTAAGTTAATTTGATTAATTTGTGAATAAATTGAATTTTGGCTTGAAAAATTACAAAAACAAAAACTGGATCAGATCTGGTTTTTGTTGTTAAATCAAAATATTTTTCATATAAAAAAATGTTATTTGGATAATTTTTCATGTGTATTGGGTGGTGGATAAATTCCAAAAATTGTTCCGGAGCGAAAACGCGAGAAAACGGAGAAATTCGCGTCAACACGAGCTCGCCGCATCGCGGCTGTGAACTCAGCGAACTGGGCACTGTTCGGGCAGTCCAATGGCTGACCGAACACTCCCAAAGTGACCAGATTGGCTCGACTTAGCAGTGGTCAATCGGTTTGACCGTTTGCCCGTTACGCATAGTATTTGTCGAAAAATATTTTCGTAAAATAATTCGTCGTGTTTCGAAACATATTATGTTATTAAATGTTAATAAATAATATATTTAAACTTATTTGAGTGAATTAAAAATATTTGATATTAATTAATTCGCTCGGAAAAATTTAAAATGTTTAAAAATCTTTTTCGCCCTCCACCGCGCCTTCCGTTGCGTTCACTCGAACAAAATGGTGTCAGAGCATCTGATCCCACATCCAAAATAATTTTTCATGCCTTAAATATTTGATATTTAATTCAATTTATTTTACACATGCTTGAGAATTAATTGATTGGATCAATTACTTTGGTTGTTTGATAGTTTTGTAAAATCCCAATAATAAGGCTTTGTGTTTTGTGAGTGTATTGTACACTAATGGATCTGTCTCGTCAATACGAATGTAAATATTTTTTATGATATCGTGGTTGTGTCTGCCAAATCAGTGCGGCTATGGTAATGGAAATTTATTTATACCGGTAAAACTTATTTGATAAGAAATAAATTCGAGCGAAAGTGCATACCAGTTGATGCCAAAGCAGTGAGGTAGTGCATAAGTACCTTGGATGTGTTCATTGACGAGTAATGCCTTGAATATGCCTCATCCAATAGATGTCAAAGCAGTGAGGATCAAAAATGGTTCATGACATATTTCTAATAGTCATATTGGATGTAATTGATAATTGTTATCTACTTTCAAATATATTTGGGTATAATGTGCCAAAGTTGTGTGTTCAAATATATTTGTGAGGTCTATTTCATGTTATAGAATTTAATTTAATTATTAAATTCTCATATTTTATTTGGGGATTATCAATTTATGTAAAATAGTGGGAGGGCATCCTTATATTAAAATTCCATGATATGTTGGATGTTTTTTTTTATATTGATGAAATTACTCTTGTTTGCTAATTCATGTTTCTTTTGTTAAGTTTGTGATGGCGGCTACTACTTCTAATCCTTTTGCACGTTTCTTGGACGCGAACAAAATGAATGGTCTTGAGAACTTTAGTGAATAGGAATTATATCTTAAGATTGTCTTGAGATCATAGAAGTTGGGTTATGTGCTGGATAATCCAGTACCGCTGGATATTGCACTGGAGTCTTTACCTGAAGAGAGGGAGGTATTGAGAAGTGGAAGGATGATGATCTGAGAGTCAGATCACTCATTCTCTATTCTATGTCTCCTGATCTAAAGAGGCAATATGCTGATATGCTTGAATCCTATAGCATTATAACTCAGCTTCAGGAGCTATTTCTAAACCAGAAGAAGACTCTGGTTTACAGAATCTCCGTGGAATTATTCCACGCTTGTTGGCTGATGGAAAGCCAGTGAGTCCATATGTTCTGCACATGATGGATCTCCTTGAGCAGCTTCGAAAGTTTGATTTTCAGCTAAATGAGACATTGGGCAGGAATTTGATTATTGGCTCACTCCCACCGGCGTATTCCCAGTTCATTATGAACTTCAACATGCATGGTATTCGTTGTTCCTATAGTCAATTGTATATGATGTTTCAGACTTCTGAGGATGACATCAGGAAGGGTGTGCTGCCACACATTTCGAAGTCCTCTTTGCCTAGTTCTTCTTCTTCTCAATCTACGAGATGGGGCAAGAAGAAGAAGAAAAAAAAGGCAAAGAAGAATGGTTTTGGTGTTCCATCTAAAGGAAAAGTTGCGAAACCAAGCAAGTCGAAGAAAAAAGCCGTTGAGAACAAGTGCCACCACTGTGGCAAGATTAGACAATGGAGGCACACTTGTCCAGACTATATTGCTTCCGTCAGAGGGGAGAGGGCCTCCGCATCAGATATGTTTATTTTCCCTATCATTGATATCTCTTTGGCTTGTGAAGCTATTGGTTTGGATGAGTTTTAGATTTTGCTAGTGCTACTCACATCTGCAATTCGTTGCAGGGGCTGAAGGTCAGTAGAATGTTGAATCCAGGTAAGATGCAGCTGCATTTTGGGAATGAAGATTCCTTATCTGCAGCAGCTATTGGCGAATACGAGATTCGTCTATCCAGAGGCAGCATCATTTTGACAGATTATGTTTTTATGCCTGGTTGTGTAACTAATTTTATCTCCATGTTTGTATTAGATAAAAAAGGATATCATGTACATATTAAGAATCATTCTATGTATATATGTGGTATGAATGATGTTTTGTTACACAAATATTCAAATTCACAAGGTCATCATATTTTGCATGCCATTAGAGATGTTTATGAAATTGGGGATGATAAACGTAAAAGATCTGAAATAAGTGATATTGAATTGTGGTATATGTGGTTAGGTCATATAGGTGTACAACGCCTGACCCAGTTGGTTAAGAACGATTTGATTGAGAATCTAACCATTCAATCTTTTCCAACTTGTGAATCTGGTATTCAGGGTAAAATGACCAAAGCCCCATTTACTGGTGTTGGAGATCGGGCCACTGACTTATTGGAGCTTGTACATAGTGATGTATGTGGTCCTATAAATCACACTGCTCATAGTGGTTTTTCTTATTTCGTAACATTTACCGATGATTTTTCACGGTATGGTTATGTTTATTTGATGAAACATAAATCAGAAACCTTTGAAAAGTTCAAAAAATTTCGAAATGAAATAGAAAAAACAAACTGGTAAATTCATCAAATGCCTTCGATCTGATCGAGATGGTGAATATATGAGTAGTGAATTTACCAAATATCTTAAAGAGAATGAGATTCTCGCTCAATATACTCTTTCGAGTACTCCACAACACAATGGAGTATCTGAACGGAGAAATCAAGCTTTATTGGATATGGTTCGATCAATGTTGAGTTTTACAGATCTTCCTTACTTTTTATGGGGGTATGCTCTTCTTACTGATGTACATCTGTTGAATAGGGTTCCCTCTAAATCTGTTCCTATTACTCCATATGAGATATGGGTTGGTAGGAAACTGAACCTTATTAGAGTTAGGGATGTCCTGCATAAGTCAAGGTGAAACAACAGGATAAACTTTTTCCTTGATGGCGAAAAGTTAGGTTTGTTGGATATCTTTCGAATTTCAAAGGATATCAATTATATAAACCCGAGCATTGAAATGTGTTAGTAGCTCGTTTTGCCAGATTTCTTGAAGAAGAATTTTTGGCAGAAGGTGGTAATCATATAAGGGTTGAGCTTGATGAAGTCAAACCTATAGATGATAGACGAATAGAGGAATCACAGGTTCATACAGAAACAGAACCTTCTAATTCCACTCTCCGTAGGTCTACTAGGATATTGAAACCTCCAAAGAGCTTGTACTTGATACAAGACAAGAGTCTCGATGTGTTTCTTATTGAGGAGATTGATCTGTATACCTACAAAGAAGCAATGTTAGACATTGATTCCACTAAATGACAGGAAACCATGAATTCCAAAATAGACTCTATGCATTAGAATCAAGTATGAGACTTGATTCCGCTTCTTGAGGGAATTATTCCCATAGGTTGTAAATGGGTTTACAAGAGGAAGCGCGAGCCTGATGGGAAGGTTGAAACCTTCAAAGCCCGACATGTTGCTAAAGGTTATACTCAAAGGCCAGGTGTGGACTATGATGAGACCTTTTCACCGGTAGCGATGCTAAAGTCTATTAGGATTTCATTGGCTATCGCTGCTTACCATGATTATGACATTTGGCAAATGAATGTCAAAACGGCTTTCTTAATGGATTTCTTCATGAAGAAATCTATATGGAACGGCCGGAGGGTTTTGTCTCCAACAAAAATTCTGGCATGGTATGTAAGTTTAAAAAGTCAATTTATGGGCTTAAACAAGCTTCGAGGAGTTAGAATCTCCGTTTTGATGAGGTAATCAGATTGTATAGTTTTCTCAAAAACGAAGAAGAACCTTGTGTTTATAAGAATGTTAGTGGGAGTAAGATAGTGTTCTTGGTGCTTTACGTTGACGACATCCTGATCATTAGAAATGATCTTGGAATGATGCAGGGTGTTAAAACATATCTCTGTAAAACATTCTCCATGAAAGACTTGGATGAAGCTTCCTATATACTTGGTATAAGACTCTATAGAGATAGAGATAGGAAGCTGATTGGGTTATCCCAATCTTCGTACATAGATAAGATCCTACAAAGGTAGAACTTTAGCAATTCTTGCATTTTTGCATATCGAACCCGATGAGGAGTCTCGTAAGGATGCACTACCTTTAAGTCGTGGAAGTTGCGGAAAACAGTCGTCGGAAAGTAGAAGTCAAGAATTGACATATTATTGGTTTTGATTCGGTAAGTTCGCTCGGAGTTCGCTTGTTGAATCTTCGTTTCGAGGTATATCTTTGGCCCGAAATTCCCGCAAACCACTCTAAGCCCACCTAAACCCACATCCAAAGCCCATGAAACCAAGACAAATCAAACACCAAGCCCACCATCCATAAAGCCCACGCCCATGCATATGATTTCACCCTCCATGCACTATTCAAACATGATTTACTCTTCTACCATTTACTTTACACCTTTAATCTCACCTTTTACCTTGACACCAAAATTCCAAGGCCCTCTGACTTGTCATCAAATTGATTACCTTCCTTCCATTTCCTTCCTTCCATTTCCAAACAAAACTTGTCATCAAATTGATTACCTTTCATTATCACTTGCCAATCTCATTAATGCCCTCCATTTGCCTATTTAAACCCTCATTTTTCTGCCTTGGAACACACCTAATACACATCAAGAAAAGATTAAGCATTTTAGAAGATCAAAACAACCCTCTCTCTTCTCTCACGCATCAGCCCCTGCCTTCTCAAAATCAACGCATAGCCTCTCTCACATTGCCTTACACTCGGCAACACCTGACCCACGAGAAAACCAGCACAAATCATGCAGCGCCCACTGCCTCACAGCCCCTTAAACACGCCTCCTTCACGCTTCTTCCTCCACTCCCTTGAACCCTCTCGGCTGGAACAAAATAAAAGACCCTGATAGCAGCTAACCCTTTGGATCCCATTTCTCTATCGGCATCCCTCACAAATCAAAACCCCTAAGCCCTCTGACTTTCCTCTGGTCCACTCACGCAAACCCCCCACTTCTCATCCATCTCTCTCGCTCTAACCCTTCCCTCTGAACCCTAATCAGCCACACACGAGCTTCTCTCTCCCCATGAGCCTTAAATCAACGTGAAAATAAAGATAGCCATATGAAGCCATGCAACACAGCCCACGTTAGCCATGGTCCCAGTCCGAATGGCCTCTGCGAAGTGCACTCTCTCTCCAGTAACAGCCACTCATTCTATAGTCGATGAACCTCCCGTGTCAGCAGCCCATGCACATGTCGCTCCCTCTATCTCCAGACCCTCACAACACATAAACCTCAGCCACAACGCCACTCTCATAAAATAAATGCGCAGCAATGATAAACCCTAAGTCACGAGCAGTCCACCAACATTACCAACCCCACTCAATCAGCCACACTAAAATACACTTTCACATGATCTCTTTTCACGTGGACATACATATTCATTTGCCATACACAAGCCAACACTGCCATACACAAACCGACACATTCATCAACTGACGTGAGCCAAGTCTCCCATATACTCGACAAATAACAAACCTTCAACAGCCAAGACTCTCTCAGCGACCAAACCTTCACAGCCCCTTAGCCTTCACGTAAAACGCCAACCTAAGCTGCCCTGATTCACGCCAATTACCTCACAAAACACCCCACATGCAGCCCATGCACATGCGCCAAACTGCACTGAAAATAACCTCCTGACCACCGAAAATTCTACTTGAAGTTGTCCAATGAATTAACTCAAAGTAGCCCCGAAAACTGATCCAAGAAAATAGACTTAAAACTGCGGTGAAAATAGAGAAAATAGACAAAACAGTAGAAACAGCGGACCCATGAAAACAACGGAAACAGCGGACCAGCGGAAACAGCGAAAACAGTGAACCTGTGAAAACAGTGGAAACAGCGAACCTGTGAAACAGTAGAAACAGCGGACCAGTGAAAACAGCAAGACGATATCCCTTCCGGCACCGTGGAACGCACTCCCGGAAAGCGACTTAAAAGGTAAGACCTGAGGGCACCCTTTTATTTATTATCCTTTATTTTTAGTTATTTTATTGTTTTATTTCGCATGAGTATTGTGAATTGGTGCATGATGTGATTTCCGAGTGAACGGAGCATGTGTTCTCTCTTGTGGTATATCGGATGGAAACCGGACGTAAATTCCGTAGCCGAATCCGAATGGACGGTATTGCGGTTTGCACTCGGGATACAATGCCACGTATCACTTGAGAGACACACGTATTTCGTTTCGTCCAAACTTGTATTTGAGCATGATTTAGTTTAGTGTGTTATTTATTTTTATGCATGATTTAGTTATTTTCTTTCACAATAGGAATTTAAATTGCGTTTATGTTTAGGATGTTATTTATTCTTTGTATTTGATGATCCAGCATGCTCATTGTGTGATATCGTATGTTTTCCGTTGTGGTACTTACTTTTAAAGCATGATCACTTAGACATAGGATTTATTTTTATGAATGCGAACTAGATTTAGGTTATTCTTGGATATGTATGTTGTGTAGACTTAGTTAAATTATTGCACAAATCCGTTCATTACAAGTGGCATAAGTAAGGGACCATTCCGAACCCAACGGTTTGAGGTCTTCCCTTGCGAGGGGTGAGTGAGGCCTTAAATCATTTTCCCGGTCCACACCGGGTGGCGACTCCATTTTATTCTCCGGTTTAGTCCCCCGCGGGCTACTCCGTACTCCCGATCGGGCCGCGAGCCCGGAACAAGCGTCGTCCCAGTTTCTGTGTCTTACAGTCTGGCGACTCCACTGGGGATAAAGAATCGGCCCCGAAATAATGTCTTGTAATGTTTGTGATTTGTGTTTTAATTAACCATGTTTACTATGGGTTTAAGAAGTTTAATCAAAGGCATTGTTAAGGCTAGGTTATGGTTTGGTGTCTTCCTTCACTCACTACCTTTTTATAAGGAAAAGCTATGAAGGCACCTAGATAATCATTACTGGTAGCTCGTTGTGACAGACTAGTTTGGAGGACTCGTTGTTTATTCCTGTCACCAAGTGATAAGAGCCTAAGGGGCTTGGGTACTTAAGAGAGCCTCGCTCCACCCTCCCTCTGGGGAATCTACAACGGGAAGTCCATTCGACAGTTAGTCACACACCATAACTTGTTGGCACGTACCATAAGGTATAAAAAAGGTGCGCTCATTTGGTCCCTTGAACCCTTGAGTGGGGAGTCCTAGTTATGGGCAATCCTTCATCAGCGGGAGCCTTTGTTTACACTCCTAAAATCTACACATGAACCTTAGTTTTGTGACCCTTAGAAATTATTTATTTATGCTTGTATTTGTGACCATTGTCATTTGGAATCAGTTGGACTTTTTGTCAAGAGACATAAACTTGTTGAGCCATTTAAACTGGGACAAGTTCGCGTCCTTTGACAATTGAGCCAAAAGCTTCTAAAATGACGATGGGCTGTTTTGTGTTTGGGCCGCTTATCATTTGAAGTTGTTTAGCCATGTTATCGCAAAAGTGTAAACTTGTTGGGCCTTTTCAACTGGGACAAGTTTGCACCGCGCAATGATATGATTGAATGCTTTAAAATGACGATAGGCCAACTTATATATGTATTTTCGCTCACACGCATTTCATGCATACACGCATCATGTTAACCCTTTTGTGTCTTAAAAGCCATCATAGATTGTCGTTGGGTTAGGAAAGCAGAGAGACTCGTCAAGAGACCGTCAGTCAACATGAGCAAGTTAGCAAACGAGAGATCTCGCCTGGATCAATTGGAGATTAAAGTAACCGAAATTGCTGAGAAGTTGCAATCTTTGACTAATGTTGTGGCCAGTTTGACTGTATCCCCTGTAGCCAATAACAAGAAGTGTTGCAACCAGAATGGAAAAACCATTGGAAAACCATCAAGGACCAAGCCCACTCCCTCTGAGGTTACCCCTATCAGAAATAGACAATTCTCCAATCTTGGTAAACCTTTGTCAGAGGTATTTAAAGAGGTGAAAAGGCACAGACTCCTATATCCCTTAGAGCCTAAACCACTTCCAAGCCCTGTGCCACGCTACCTTAACCTAAACCTTTATTGTTACTTTCATCAGCAAATGGGTCATGAAACTAACGACTGCACCCGCCTTAGGCACAAAATACAAGACCTCATAGACTCCCACAAAATACCTGACCCTGAAAAAGAACAACGCGACACACACAGAAAACCTCCACCCATACATATGATCAACACCGGCATACCCGACAGCCTTGTCCTCCAAACCCACAACCACCAAACTTCTCGCATAAGGATAAAGGACAACAGTGGAAAAGATGAAATAAAGCAGATGGGGGATTTCTGGGAAAACTTCTCGGACCGTGACGAAGAAGAGGTGGCAAAAAGGGAAAGTAAATGGGAAAAAGAACTACTGAAGTTGGAGAATCCGATGTTCGAAGAAAGCAAGAAGACGGACGAAGACGAAGTTACAAATGATGGAGGTGTTTGTTTCCCGGATCTTATTCAATTACCAGCATTTATAAAGACATTGATCCTGTTTATTTGTTCGAACCTTTTTTTTTTCTTGATAATAAAGACGTTCATTTCGCTTACTTGCCTGAGTTTCTCAACTTGCAACATGAGTATATTTGAAAAAAGCATTCAACCTGGTACTATGATGCTTGATGATGTTTAGAACACGGGGATCCTCAGAAGAAGTAAGCAGAAAAGACAGGGTAGCCATCCAGAAATTGGGAAACGGAGCAGTAAAATTTTCAGATTTAGAAGAGGATGAGCACCGAGCTGATCAATGTTGACAGATTGAAGTTGTATTTAGCCTGAGGAAGAGAAGACCGAGCAGTCACCAAGAGAATTGGCAGAAGACCTAACCTGACGGGATAGGAAGTTCATCCATGCATACACGTAACTTGCATCCCTTGTCTTGTGTTTTGTGTTTGCAGATTTCAGACAAAAGAGAACCAGCAGGGGGTGACCAGAGACATGCGGCGCCAAGGAGCACAACGAGGATCTAACCCATCATGAACAGGGAGGACCTCTACACTTGCATACGTACACATCACATGCACGTGTTTTATTCTGTTGTTTTGTTTGTGTTCGCAGGTCTCAAAGAAAAAAAAAAGAAAGAAAGAAAGAAAAAGAAAGCAGCAAAGATCAAAAGGTGGCACAAGCACTGAGGATGACATTGAAGACACATTGACAGATGGATCTCGGTCATGTCTGGCTGAAGACGATGAATTTAGTGCTAACAGGGAGGCAACCCATGCACTTTGTTGCGATTTCTGTTTTCATGTTTTGTGTATACATGTCGTAGAATTTTTAATTTTGTGTGTTATTTTGGTAGGTAAAAGCAAAAACATAGCATTTTAAGACAGAGGAAATGGTGCTTGGGCAATCACAAAAATGGGAGCTAATTCATTAGTGGTGGCAGAGTAAGGAAAGAATTCCTGAGACGCATCCTAATGAATTTATATATCAAGCAAGTAGCGTATTGAGTACACAATTCCTTTGCCTTAATTATTGCTTTTCTTTTGTTATTTTCCTTTATTTTCGTAGACAGGATCCCAGACTTTTTGACCTTTCATGACTTGTTGTGGTGGACAGGATCCACAACTTTTTGACCTTTTAGGACTTCTTTTGGTATTTTCTTTTATTTTCGTGGATAGAATCCATGACTTTTTGACCGCTCACGATTTCTTTTGTTGTTTTCTCTTATTGTCGTAGACAGGATCCAGAGACTCTTTGACCTCTGACGAATTCTTTTGTGGTTTAGTTAACAATCGTTCTGTGGAAGATATCGGTGCAATTATTACTCACCCCTTTTCAGGTTCTATAAATTCAGCTCAATATTTCTCTTCTCAACACATCCAGATATACATCCAAGTAAGAGAAAGAAAATGGAAGCAACTTCACAGCAGCGAGTTAAGCAAATTTGTGTTTTCTGTGGATCCAACACTGGTAATAAACCAGAATTCATTGAGGCTGCAAAGGAATTGAGGTGAGTCATGGCTGAGAAGAATATACACCTAGTATATGGCGGTGGAAATCTGAGGATAATGGGAAGCATTTCAAAAGCCGTTCAGGATTGTGGCGGTCATGTTTTGGGAATCATCCCAAGACCTTTGGCGGACGAACAGTTAATTGGATCAACAAATGGAGATGAACGCATCGTATCAGGTATGTCTGAACGACTCCATGAAATGATAAATACTGCGGATGCGTTTATTGCGTTACCAGGTGGACTTGGTACCCTTAAAGAAATATTCATTGTAGCATCATGGGCGCATTTAAACATTCATCGGAAGCCCATTGGGATACTCAATGTTGAGCATTTCTTCGATTTTTTGTTTGTATTTCTCGCGGAAGCCAAGAGACATGAGTTCGTCACCAAATCTGTGGAAATATTTTTCTGACTGCGACAAAGGCCGAAGATTTGATTGACCAGATCCTATCTTTTGAATCGAAGCTCGACCCTATCCTCTCCAAATTGGACTAGACAGATGGTGATCGTGGCAAGAAGCACAGATTGGACATTGATCTTAATCAATGATGTTTCCTACTGACTAGGTATTATAAGACATGAAATATTTGAAAGTTTGTGCTCTAGTTTAATTGTTAGAAAAAAAAATTAAAAAAAAAAAGAAAGAATGAAAAGAAAAAAAAAATTGAGTGAGAGAAGTCTTTGATAGTTAGACATATGTCCGGTGATGACATTGAATGCTGTAGGGGGAAACCCTAGAAACGATAAGTGCGAGACATGCTCTCGTCCGGTATTCTGAATGGATTGATCTCAGTTAGACTCACGAGCACTTGATTACAGGATCCTAGCAGTAGAAGCCTGAGTAGTTATCGAGGTGACTAGTTGAAGAGATGATGTATTAGTGAATGACCGTTTGCCTGGGTGTCCACACTTGTTTACTGATGCTATGATATATGATATGGTTGGAAATAAAGAAAAAAGTCTCTGAAATAAAAAAGAAAAGAAGAAAAAATAGACCACCTATAACCGATAAGCGTGAAGCTACCCATGGGCGAGTATTAGGACCACCATGAGGAGAAATGCTACCTTAAAGGGTAGGTGTGTCAAAAAAAAGAAAGAAAAGAAAAAAATGAAAAAAGAAAATGAAAAGAAAGAGACAAAAGAAAAAAGATGAAAACCATATCATGTTGAGTATGCTGAAGTAATCACAGAATGTGATTAAGACATCCAGGTTGGTTAGACCCACTGGTTCGATTCTCTGAAACGAAATCACCAAATTGGCTTACTTAAGGACTAAGCTGCGGAAGAGCCCTGACACACACACACACGAGGAGTCTAGCTCAGATCACCTATTCAGATGATTGGACTTGAGTATATTGAGTACTTTGAAGATTCATCGGTTTTGACACGAAGCATTCGTTGAGGACGAAAATATGTCTAGCTATCAAAGATTATCTCGTGAGAGGTAATACAATATGTGAAACAGAATATCATGTCAGCTTGGGAACAAGGCTCATATCAGCTTTGGGGTGAGGCCCCACATCATTATCAGTTCGAGGGCGAGGCCCATATCAGCCTAGGGGCGAGACCCTACATCATCAGTTCTGCCGGGTATGGCATTCTGGGGGCGAGGCCCACATCAGTTCAGTATCAGTTCTGCCGGGTATGGCATTCTGGGGGCGAGGCTCACATTGGCTCAGTATTAATTCCGCCGGGTATGGCATTCTGGGGGCGAGGCCCACATCAGTTCAGTATCAGTTCTGCCGGGCATGGCATTCTGGGGGCGAGGCCCACATCAGTTCAGTATCAGTTCTGCTGGGTATGGCATTCTGCGGGTCGAGGCCCACATCATTATCAGTCATTGCCGGGTATGGCATTCTGCGGGTTGAGGCCCACATCATTATCAGTTCGAGGGCGAGGCCCATATCAGCCTAGGGGCGAGACCCTACATCATCAGTTCGAGGGCGAGGCCCATATCATTCTGCGGGTTGAGGCCCACATCATTATCTGTCTTTTCCGGGTATGGCACTCTGGGGCGAGGCCCACATCAGTATCAATAGCAGTCTTGCCCGGTATGGCACTCTAGGGGCGAGGCCCACATCATTATCAGTCTTTGCCGGGTATGGCACTCTGGGGGAGAGGCCCACATCAGCAACAATAACAGTCTTGCCGAGTATTGCACTCTAGGGGCGAGGCCCACATCACTATCTGACTTTGCCGGGTATGGCACTTTGCGGGTTGAGGCCCACGTCGCTATTAGTCTTTGCCGGGTATGGCACTCTAGGGACGAGGCCCACATCACTATCAGTCTTTGCCGGGTATGGCACTCTGGGGGCGAGGCCCACATCATTATCAGACTTTGCCGGGTATGGCACTCTGCGGGTTGAGGCCCACATCGCTATCAGACATTTTCGGGTATGGCACTCTGGGGGCGAGGCCCACATCATTATCAGCCTTGCCGGGTATGGCATTCTGCGGGTCAAGGCCCACATCATTATCAGTTTTTGCTGGTTATGGCATTCTGCGGGTTGAGGCCCACATCACTATAAATCTTTACCGGGTATGGCACTCTACGGTTTGAGGCCCACATCGCTATCAGTCTTTACCAGGTAAGGCACTCCGGGTATGGAGACATTAGATCAGTTCAGCCAGGTACGGTACTCCGGGTATGGAGACATGAGATCATTCCAGCCAGATACGGCACTCCGGTTAGGGAGATATCAGATCAGTTCAGCCAGGTACGGCACTCCGGGTATGGAGATATAAAATCAATTTTGCCAGGTACGGCACTCCGGGTATGGAGACATTTCAGCGACACCTTGGGTATGAGGTTTAGCGCGCCATGTACGGCACAATCAGACTTCTGTGACTCTCTAGGTATGGAGACGTCACTGCGACACCCTAGGTATGGGGTTAGCACTCAGACATTTGTGGCACTCTAGGTACGGAGGCGTCACCGCGACACCCTAGGTACGGGGTTAGCACTCAGACATTTTATGGCTCTCTAGGTACGGAGACGTCACTGCGACACCCTAGGTACGTGGTTAGCATTCAGACCACAGCAACGCCTTAGGTACGGGGTTAGCACGCCAGGTACGGCATGTGGACTATGTGGACTACCGAGGAGTATGTGGACTATGTGGACTACCGAGGAGTATGTGGACTATGTGGACTACCGTGGACTACCGAGGAGTATGTGGACTATGTGGACTATCGTGGACTACCGTGGAGTATGTGGACTACCGTTGACTACCGAGGAGTATGTGGACTATGTGGACTACCGTGGACTACCGAGGACTACCGTGGACTACCGTGGAGTATGTGGATTATGTGGACTACCGTGGACTACCGATGAGTATGTGGACTATGTGGACTACCGAGGAGTATGTGGACTATGTGGACTACCGTGGACTACCGAGGAGTATGTGAACTATGTGGACTACCATGGACTACTGTGGAGTATGTGGACTACCGAGGAGTATGTGGACTATGTAGACTACCGAGGAGTATGTGGACTACCGTGGACTACCGAGGAGTATGTGGACTATCGTGGACTACCGTGGAGTATATGGACTACCGCGACACCCTAGGTACGGGGTTAGCACTATCAACTCAGCACAGCAGGCAGATCATGTGGCAGCTGGCGAGCCAGGTAAGTAAAAATGCATTGCACGTACTTTGATAGGATTGTCATTGTCACACACTGAACAAGTCCCATCAAAGAGGGGGCGACTGTAGGCATTGCATTTTTGCATATCGAACCCGATGAGGAATCTCGTAAGGAGGCACTACCTTTAAGTCGTGGAAGTTGCGGAAAACGGTCGTCGGAAAGGAGAAGTCAAGAATTGACATATATATTATTGGTTTTGATTCGGTAAGTTCGCTCGGAGTTCGCTTGTTGAATCTTCGTTTCGAGGTATATCTTTGGCCAGAAATTCCCGCAAACCACTCTAAGCACACCTAAACCCACATCCAAAGCTCATGAAACCAAGACAAATCAAACACCAAGCCCACCATCCATAAAGCCCACGCCCATGCATATGATTTCACCCTCCATGCACTATTCAAACATGATTTACTCTTCTACCATTTACTTTACACCTTTAATCTCACCTTTTACCTTGACACCAAAATTCCAAGGCATTATTTGATCAACCCCACATCATTTAAGCCATCACACCCCACGCCCATCACCATCCTCTCTCATTTTCTTCATTTTCCATCACCTTTTTTTGAATTTTCAACAAAGGATCACAATTATACATAACCTTTCTTCCATTTCCCAACAAAACATGTCATTTCATTTCCTTTCCTTTCAACCTTTATTCATTTTCAACAAAGAATCACAATTATACATTACCTTCCTTCCATTCCAAACAAAACTTGTCATCAAATTGATTACCTTTCATTATCACTTGCCAATCTCATTAATGCCCTCCATTTGCCTATTTAAACCCTCATTTTTCTGCCTTGGAACACCTAATACACATCAAGAAAAGATTAAGCATTTTAGAAGATCAAAACAACCCTCTCTCTTCTCTCACGCATCAGCCCCTGCCTTCTCAAAATCAACGCATAGCCTCTCTCACATTGCCTTACACTCGGCAACACCTGACCCACGAGAAAACCAGCACAACCCTTCACTGCCTCACGCACAGCCCCTACACAGCCCTTTTTGACGCCAAGAACAAGAAGAAACCAAAAAAAACTCATCCCCCACTGCACGCACCACACTCAGCCGAACCCTTCATCAAACAACCACACTCATGCAGCGCACCACTAGCCTCACTCCTTCACGCTTCTTCCTCCACTCCCTTGAACCCTCTCGGCTGGAACAAAATAAAAGACCCTGATAGCAGCTAACCCTTTGGATCCCATTTCTCTATCGGCATCCCTCACAAATCAAAACCCCTAAGCCCTCTGACTTTCCTCTGGTCCACTCACGCAAACCCCCCACTTCTCATCCATCTCTCTCGCTCTAACCCTTCCCTCTGAAACCCTAATCAGCCACACACGAGCTTCTCTCTCCCCATGAGCCTTAAATCAACGTGAAAATAAAGATAGCCATATGAAGCCATGCAACACAGCCCACGTTAGCCATGGTCCCAGTCCGAATGGCCTCTGCGAAGTGCACTCTCTCTCCAGTAACAGCCACTCATTCTATAGTCGATGAACCTCCCGTGTCAGCAGCCCATGCACATGTCGCTCCCTCTATCTCCAGACCCTCACAACACATAAACCTCAGCCACAACGCCACTCTCATAAAATAAATGCGCAGCAATGATAAACCCTAAGTCACGAGCAGTCCACCAACATTACCAACCCCACTCAATCAGCCACACTAAAATACACTTTCACATGATCTCTTTTCACGTGGACATACATATTCATTTGCCATACACAAGCCAACACTGCCATACACAAACCGACACATTCATCAACTGACGTGAGCCAAGTCTCCCATATACTCGACAAATAACAAACCTTCAACAGCCAAGACTCTCTCAGCGACCAAACCTTCACAGCCCCTTAGCCTTCACGTAAAACGCCAACCTAAGCTGCCCTGATTCACGCCAATTACCTCACAAAACACCCCACATGCAGCCCATGCACATGCGCCAAACTGCACTGAAAATAACCCTCCTGACCACCGAAAATTCTACTTGAAGTTGTCCAATGAATTAACTCAAAGTAGCCCCGAAAACTGATCCAAGAAAATAGACTTAAAACTGCGGTGAAAATAGAGAAAATAGACAAAACAGTAGAAACAGCGGACCCATGAAAACAACGGAAACAGCGGACCAGCGGAAACAGCGAAAACAGTGAACCTGTGAAAACAGTGGAAACAGCGAACCTGTGAAACAGTAGAAACAGCAGACCAGTGAAAACAGCAAGACGATATCCCTTCCGGCACCGTGGAACGCACTCCCGGAAAGCGACTTAAAAGGTAAGACCTGCGGGCACCCTTTTATTTATTATCCTTTATTTTTAGTTATTTTATTGTTTTATTTCGCATTAGTATTGTGAATTGGTGCATGATGTGATTTCCGGGTGAACGGAGCATGTGTTCTCTCTTGTGGTATATCGGATGGAAACCCGGAAGTAAATTCCGTAGCCGAATCCGAATGGATGGTATTGCGGTTTGCACTCGGGATACAATGCCACGTATCACTTGAGAGACACACGTATTTCGTTTCGTCCAAACTTGTATTTGAGCATGATTTACTTTAGTGTGTTATTTATTTTTATGCATGATTTAGTTATTTTCTTTCACAATAGGAATTTAAATTGCGTTTATGTTTAGGATGTTATTTATTCTTTGTATTTGATGATCCAGCATGCTCATTGTGTGATATCATATGTTTTCCGTTGTGGTACTTACTTTTAAAGCATGATCACTTAGACATAGGATTTAGTTTTATGAATGCGAACTAGATTTAGGTTATTCTTGGATATGTATGTTGTGTAGACTTAGTTAAATTATTGCACAAATCCGTTCATTACAAGTGGCATAAGTAAGGGACCATTCCGAACCCAACGGTTTGAGGTCTTCCCTTGCGAGGGGTGAGTGAGGCCTTAAATCATTTTCCCGGTTCACACCGGGTGGCGACTCCATTTTATTCTCCGGTTTAGTCCCCCGCGGGCTACTCCGTACTCCCGACCGGGCCGCGAGCCCGGAACAGCGTCACCCTGTTTCTGTGTCTTACAATACCTTTTCGACATAGCATTCATCTTTCGAAGAAGATGTGTCCTCAAACGGAAGATGAAAAGGCTATAATGTCTAGTTTGCCTTATGCATCATGCTTAGGAAGCATCATGTATGTCATGTTATGTACGAGACTTGATATTAGTCATGCAGTAAGTGTTACTAGTAGATATCATTCAATTCCAGGTAATGACCATTAGATGGCCGTTAAACATATCCTAAAGTATCTAAAAGGTACTAAGGATAAGTTTATTTATGGAGAATGTGACTTTCAGATAAGAAGATATACAGATTCTGACTTTCAATCAGATCCTGATGATAGAAAGTCTACTTCAGGTTTTGATATTCTTAATAATGCTGCAGTCAGTAGGAAGTGTTCCAAACAAGGATCAACAGCTGATTCCACCACTGAGGCATATTATATTGCGGCATCAGATGCTGCAAAGGAGCTGTATGGATTAGAAAATTTATCGCAGAATTGGGAGTTTTCCCAAGCATCGAGGATTTGATCTCGTTGTTCTGTTATAATAGTGGTGTCGTTACACAGGTAAAAAAATCGAGAGCGCATCTAAAATCGAAACATGTGGAACGAAAGTACCATATTATTCGTGAGATTATCGCTCGAGGAGATGTTGCCATATATAAGATATCTGGAGATGACAATATAGTAGACCCGCTTACGAATGCCTTGCCTCCAAGACTATATGATAGGCATGTATAGGCGATGGACATTAGATACCATCAAATTTGGCACTATAGCAAGTGGGAGAAAATGTTGGAGTTGGTGCTCGGTGCATAAAATTTTGTTGAATTTATTGTAAATACGATGTACATTTATATTTTATTATGAATAAAATTGAGTAATTTTCATCAATATATTCTATTATATGGTAAGGGCGTAAAAAACCTTAGAATGAATAGTTGTGACATAATTACAAAAATGCCGTAATTGTTAATGAGAAATGTCACAGTACAATTCATTCTTAAAATTGTTCCTAGTCAAGGTTTACATACTTGGTTGGTCGGTAAACCCGTGAGACCGGTACTTGTCGTATATTAGAATTATTCTAATGGATTTTCTAAGTAAGCCATGAGTCTTGGGAGAATCATATAGACACGTAGGTATTTATTGGATAAATACTGAACGACTCATTCGAAGATTCTTGATAGATGGTACATTAACGTCAATAGGAATATTTACGAGTCGAATATCATATTAGCTTCTTTGACTTGTGATACCACTGTGGATATGTGAGATATCCTTCATACTTTGATGACAGTCACGTCAATGATATTTTAAAATCATACTTCCACATGTTCGTTGGGTATGGACTAATACTCACGATATCCTGTAATGTATCCAGAGAGGATCTGTCAGTCTCGTGTACGAGATTTAATTGTCCAATTTGTGATTCTTTCAAATCCTTGGCCGAGGTATGATTAGGAAACGAGTTCCGAATATTTGTTTAAGAATCATAGTTATGTCACGACACATGAATTATTCATAGCGGAAATTTGACGTTTAATCTATATCTCCGGAATAATTCGGATAACCTATGATAGAGGGATTATATATATGCAATGACTTCGACTTGGATGGTTCAACTTGATTATCTGTGGTCGTCGTAATTTGTGAGTGGACGAATTACGGACATTGAAATGGTTTATGTGATAGATAAACTTTAACCTAGAGAGTCCCACAATATAAAATGTATTTGTTGAGCACTTGGGCAATTAATTATGGATAATTCGGATTATTCATAATTTACACATGCATATTAAATAATGGGTATTTGTATTCGATACATAATTTAGATTAGATACACATTATTCACCTATTGAATTTTGACACTTGTTTTATTATTAATTAATTAATTAATTAATTAATTATTATTATTATTAATAAAATGGAAGCATATTCTTGGAATATTTACAATGTATGTATTTTATCTTTTTGTTAATTAGATAAATAAATTAATTAAAAAATTAATTGATTGATGTATTTTAAGATAGGAATATTATTGGAATTTTCTTTTAAATGGAAAATTTTGATTTGCTAATCAATGGGAACACATGGAATTATTTAACAAAAGAAGTAAAAATAATAATTACTTTTTCGATAATGATGAAAAGTGTGTCAAAATTATTGGCTAAAAATTAAATTAATTTTGTTGAAAATTATTTGCAATTTTCGGCCATATTGGTCTTTTGGCTATAAAAGTGAAACTTGTTTCATTTTACAAGTTGATCACTCTCTCATGTGTCGAGAAACAAAATGAAAGGGGTCAGGGTTTAAATCAAGGTTTCCAACACCAAAGGAAAAAGAAATTGAGAAATTGGAAATTATATTAAGGTAATTTGTAAATTCCAAATTTCTATTTCTTTGCTTTGATTTCCCAAGAATGTGAAATATGTATTGGATATGTATATTGCATGTTTTAATGGAATATATATCTAAGATATGTATTTGAATCAAAATTGGGTGTTGGTTGCTTGATTTACCTTAATGGTTTCTTTGTTAAGCATATGTAAATTAGATTAATTAGGGAATTAATCTCAAAATTAAAATTGTCATTCTTTAGTGATGTTATCACCTAAAATTGTTCTTGAGGCTTTAAGTTGTGGTGATTAAATTTTGTGTAAGTTAATTGGATTAATTTGTGAATAAATTGAATTTTGGCTTGAAAATTTGACAAAAACAAAAACTGGATCAGATCTGGTTTTGGTTGTTAAATCAAAATATTTTCATGTAATAATATGTTATTTGGATGATTTTGGATGTGTATTGAGTGGTGGATAAATTCTGGAAAATATTCCGGGGTGAAAACATGATAAAACGATGAAATTCACGTCGAAACGAGCTCACTGCGTCGCGGCTGTGAACCCAGCGAACTGGACACTGTTCGGGCAGCCCAAGGGCTGACCAAATACTGCCCAAGCGACCGGGTTGGCCCGGCTCGGCGGATGGTCAACCGGTTTGACCGTTTACCCGGTAAGTATTGTATTTGTCGAAAAATATTTTCGTTAAATAATTCGTCGTGTTTCAAAATATATTTTGTTATTAAATGTTAATAAATAATATATTTAAACTTATTTGATTGAATTACAAATATTTTATATAAATTAATTCGCTCGGAAAAATTTAAAATCCTTAAAAACCTTTTTCGCCCTCCTCCGCGCATTCCGCTGCTTTCACTTCAACACCCGAAGCCACTGAACTAGAGCCAGATGTGCAAATCCATATACACAACAACAAAGTCAACCAAAGTAAATTACGAGCTGGTGACATCTCACTCATCCAAAACATACAAAGTGGGCCCGTACCCCATTTCAATAAACGTATCCATAAGAAAAATACTGGCACGTGTCATCAAACATATTAACACATACACATAAACATTAAACTCATTTCATGTCTCACTTCATATAATATCAATAATAAGGATCCATACGTGTGGTAGTCGTGTTGAACAATTATGAACCAGAGCATCACTATTTGTAAAAGACATGGTAATCTTTGTACAAATTAACTATGTGACAAAGAAAATTGCTCTTTTATTATTTTGTAATTGGATTACTTAGATATATAAAAGATAAAAGTCCATATGATTAGTACCGGATTAATAAGATATGAGACAGTATTAATCTACGAAAGGTTTAATCAGTAAACATCCCTAGTCGTAGTATTATCGAGACTGGACATCGATAATACGGAATAGGCTAGTATTGCACTTGTGCGCGTTATGGAAGCGTAACGACATAGTTCTCATATATTTAAGTATTGGATACTTATGCTAGTGTGATAGGAGGTTCTGTTAGCCGTTGGACCGGGAACAGCTTTGTTGGGGTTGGTGCTCAGAGCGCCAATCCGGACCGTATTTATGTCTGATTCATGAATACGAATATCCCCTTATTCCATAATATTACTTATTTGTGGTTGCACCTCTTGTTTTTATATACGTATTCGATCTGATTACGATTAGATTGAAACTAAATGTGGTTTAGTGATATGTATATATTAAACAAAGGCCCGATAATATATAATGCAGTACACAGTTACAAAGTTAGTTTGTAATTGACATTGGGAAGTGTAACTGCTATATGAATATTATCAAACATAGTTCCTGGTAAAGATTTGCTAACACGGGTCGGTTAGTCAAATCCGTTGAGACCAGTACATGTCGTATATCGAGACTTGGTCCGATGGTTTATCCCAATGAACCATGAGTCTATGGAGACTCGTATAGACGTGTAGGTGTTTATAGTGGATAAACACTGAACGGCTCACCGAAGATTCTTAATGGATGGTACACCAACGTCAATAAGAATCTTCTCGGGTTGAGTAGCATAGTGGTCCTTCGACTTGAGACACCACTGTGGATGTATGAGACATCCTCCACACTTAGATGGCAGTCACGTCACCGATCTATTTAGATCAGACCTCCGCTTGTTCGTTGGGTGTGGATCGATCCTCAGGATATCCTGTGTGTGTCAAGATAGGATCCGTCAGTTCTCTGTACAGAGCATAGGTAGTCCATATATATTTAGCAGTCTGTTAAATCTGTGGCCACAGTATACATCGGAAGTAAGTTCCGAGTGTTATTTAGAGATTGCTAATAGATACGTCGACGAGATAATACCTATAGAGATTTGACGTTCACATCTATATCTCTGGGATTATCTGGATACCTTTGACGGAGGGATTATACGTATACAATGACCTCGACCTGTATGATTCAGCTAGTTTATCCGTGATCGTCATAATCTACGGGTGGATAGATTATGGACATGAAATTGGATTTCGTGACGGATATACCTGAATCTAGAGAGTCTCAATAATGAAACATACTCGTAGAGCACTAGAGCAACATTTATGAATAATAATGATTATTTATAAATCGTTTAAACGTTAAACGAAAAATACATGCGAACGGGCCAAACCGTCATTTCCTAATTAATGTGTATTTGTATTTAATATATGATATTATTAAATACACATTAATAAATAGTCAAATAAAGGTATTTGACATATATCATCAATATATGTATTTGAGATATTTAAAGTAAATATAATACATATATTTGATATATTTGTATTTAATTAATTATTTAATTATTTAATTGTTAAATGATTAATATAATTAAAATATAAATATATCACCAAATGATAAAGTTAGGAAATGATTATAAGTGCTTAATGTTGACTTTAAAGTAAATGAAATGGTAGTCAAATTGGATTTGACTTCTTTGATAATTGTTTAAAATGTTTAAAATTGAAATATCATTTTTCTTTATTTTTTCTTCAAAATTTCGGCCATGACCTTAAAATATAAGAGTTATATTTTTTGGTTGCCTTTGTTGACTTAATTAAATATCTAATAAAGTGTTATTAGGATATTTATGCACGTTGATCAAAGATAAAGGTGAAATGAAATTGAAATTAATATAACTTGTATTTGTCTTTGCAATTTCGGCCAAGGCTATTTTACAACAAGTATATATTGTTTTCATTTCACTTTCATTTGATAACTAATACACTTTAAAGAAAAACTCCATTAATGGAAGCAAAGGAAGCTTGTGAGAAAGAAAGAAGAAATCAAAGAAAGATTGGATTTTAGTAAGTTTTTCCAACTTGCTATTAGAAAGGAAAATATTCCTTAGGATCTAGGCTTTAACATATGATGTTCTTAGGTTATTTCTTTCTTTATTCCTTGTGTTTTTGTTGATGGAAGTTTTGATGGAAGTGTTGAGCATGTATGATGAAGGAAGGTTGTGACTATTGTAGTTATAAGCTTTCTTTTAAGGTTTTGGAAACCATGTTGCTAATCTAGAGTTGTTGACCCACTCTTAGATGACCTAGATTTGATCTTGAGTTGTTTCATTGTGTTGAGACTTTGATTGGATGGAAGGAACGTGATTGAAGTAATTGATTTAACCAATTTGGTCTAATTTGTCCAATTTGAAGAAATTGAAAAATTAGGGTTCATGACCAATTCCAAATTTGGGGGTTTTCATATATGTTGTGTATTTGGATGTGTATATGATGCATATAAAGTTTCATGTTCATTGGATTACATCTTGATGCATGAAATGACAAAATGCACAAATTGCCCACCATTGGGAGCATTCGGCCAAGTGAGTCAAAATTTGGGGATTTGGTTGCTTTTGGTGTTTTGATGTTTTGAACATGCTAAGTTCATCTTAGAAATGATTTAGAATCATTCAAAATTGATTAGATCAATTTCGGACTAAAATGGACAAAATACCAATATAAGGGTAATTCGGTAAATTCACTTGAATATGATTCATTTGAATTTTATTTCATAATTTGATTATTGGATAATTAAATAAATATGTTTATTTAATTAATCCGAGAAAAAGTTTTGAAATCGGAAGATACGATCTTCCGCCGCTTCCGCTGCGTTACCGGATTTAGCCCCTAAAACCCCTACAAGCTTTGCTCTGGATAAACCCCTCGGAATTCCATTGGTAGTATGACTATGTGTCAATTGGAATCTAAATCAGGGTCGGTGTATTTGGTCTTAACCTGAGACTTGCATCGGTAATACTTGGGACAATCAGTACACTTTGGTTTTGCTCGTCCGGAGCTTTAACAGGTTTTGTGTACGCCTCTTCTGGGTATACTGAGAATCGTAGTGTATTGGGTGTGATGTCAAGATGGAAGTATCACTTCAGTCATATGGAGATGATGATCACTCAGGATACAGAACTGGTACTCTAAAGTGCTGCATCCATCGGGAAAGTATGATTGACTTTTCGATCAAAGAGACTAGTTACTAGTGATCCGATATGTGCTTCGTACGGGGCAGACACAATTACAGCCCTAGGCCTAACATGTGACATCTGATACTGGATTGCAATATGCAATACACTGTATACTACACCTGATAAAGATTACATATTCTTCGTTGAATAGTTCTGGAGAATTGGGTAGGCATGGTGCTTTGCTAGAAGCCAACCATGTCTTGTAAATCGGTAAGAACGTGGTACAGGGTACGCACATATTCAGATAGTCCGATGACCGTATTTACTGCCAACATATCCAGGGATCTCTTGGGTCACTTCCTAAAGATTCACTGATGACATTTGACTCGAACAGAATTAATCTGGGATTAATTATGAGAGAGAAAATTAATCTGGGATTAATTACGACAAGAATTAATATGAGATTAATTAACAAAGAGAAAATTAATCTGGGATTAATTACGTCATGAATTAATCTGGGATTAATTCGTGAAGAAGAGAGAATGCGATTAATTTGGAATTAATCGGTAAAATAAATTTAATAGTTAAATTGGATTTTTCAATTTAATTTATTTATTTGGGTTAAAATAATATATTGGATATATTAATTGAAATTAGATTTTAATGCGGAATTAAATTGGATTTTAATTCAAGCCAACGAATTAATTTGGAATTAATTCGTAAGCGACTTTCGTAATAATTTTACTGGGCATTATTATTTAATTAAATTAGATTTAATTACGTAGCGACGGAAAATTCGTTTAGTCGGATTAAACGAACCGGGCCCAAAGTGTGTTGTGTAAGCCAACCAAATTTTGAATTTAAAGTGGTAGGTCCCACTTTACTTACATCATGTGAATACTAACATTGATCGGTTGAGCGACGCGGGAGGGAACAAAATGAATTCTGCTCACTGTTTTGTGTAGCAGTGGGCTGCTATTTGTTCCTCATTTTCGGCCATCAAGCTTCAAGAATCCAAGCTCCAAGCTTCGTCAAATGATTCCCGGCTCATGGGTGGACTTCCCTATCACCTTCGCATGTCTCTCGGAGTTCTAGCTCTCTTGATTTTTGCCACAAAAACCAAGCACTTGGCTTTCATCATTCACGGTTTTTACCCAGCAAAAACAGTGAAGAAAATTCCCCAAGTGGGCGTGAAGAAGATAGGAAATGGAGGAGAGAGAGAGATAAATGTGTAATGGATAAATTCATTTCCAAAATCAATTAATAAAAACATATACCAAATTTTTAGGAAAAAGCTTTCAAAAAGTCAAACAAATTTGGCTCCAAATTTGGCATTAAATGCTATCCACCTAATCACATCAATCCATCCATCAATAAAATCAATCAATTGTCACATCACTCAAAGTGACATGATTTGACGTTTGATGTGACTAGCGATTTGACGCTTGATTTGACTTGCGTGCCGTACTCGAATTCGAAATACGAATGCGCTCGCAAACAATCTCGAGCTCGGGTTCGCTAATTCCAAATTAACGAATTTTCCGTTGCGACGTAATTAAATGATTACGCTTAGCGAAGTCACTATTCACGTCGCTAACGAATTAATTCTAAATTAACTCGTTCGCCCGAATTAAAATCTAATTTTAATTCCGCGTCGAAATCTAATTTCGTTTAATATATCGAATATATTAATTTACCGATTAATTTCAAATTAATCGTTCTCTCTCTTTAATTAATATTTTATCCCAGATAAAATATCTCCGCAATTAATCCCAGATTAATTTTCTCTCTCATCTAATTAATCTCAGATTAATTAAAAGTGCGAGTCATACGTCATCGGTGAATCTTTGGGAAGTGACCCATGAGATCCCTAGATATGTTGGCAGTAAATTCGGTCGTCGGACTATCCGAACACGTAAGTACCAAGTACTACGTTTCCACCGATTTACAAGACAAGGTTGGCTTCTAGCAAAGCATCATGCCTACCCAATTCTACATAAATATCCTTACAGGAATTAAGGATATATATCAGGCGTAGTATACGTAGTATTGCGTATTTCGATCCAGTATTAGATGATCAATGCAAGGCCTGGGGCTGGTACAGTGTCTGCCCCGTACGAAGCATATATCGGATTACGAGCAACTAGTCTCTTTATTATCGGATAATCATGACCAAGTCATATTATCCCGATGGTTGTAACCTTTTTAGAGAACCAGTTCTGTATCCCTACGCGATCATCATCTCCATATGACTGGAGTGACACATCCGTCTTGACATCAAACCCAACACACTATGATTCTCAATATACCCAGCATAGGCGTACACAGAACCTGTTAAAGCCCTGGACAACAATGCCACTGTATGTTTCTCCTAATCAAATCAGTTTGAGCTGTTTTGTTTGTCATTATATACGTTTGAGATTTATTTATATTCAAAATATAAATTCTGTTATTCACATCTAATGTGTTTATCTCAATATCATCTTTATAAAATAAAACACTTTAGTGTTCTAGAATATAAAGGTTCACCCGCAGCGGGTTAAACACTGATATAGAGATAATGTATCTAGTCAAACTAGTTAAATTATAACAATTTCATAATTTAGGTACCTACGGTTAAAACAACGATTTTCGTCCCGTTTCCAATTCGCAGATTAAATCTCAATTGAAGTCAGTATCCTGCTCATACCAGATTCTGAACATCAGTAAATATTTATGTATCACACTAAGTATTTAAAATCCAATTTTAATACTAGTAGTGAACATAATATGACAATCATATTTGAAGTCAGAACCTTGCTCGTTCTTCAATTCCTTCATGTCTGCTTTGTCCAAACGGCAGTCACGCTTCCGCGATCCCGTTTGCCACATTTAGGCAGACATTTTGGGATATGTCATTTATCTTTCTAAAAGATTATAATGATTTTGCCTTTGCCCTTTTCATATTCCAGTAGCCTTTGGCCAAGCCTCGGGTTTCTAGAATATCAAGGTAAGGTGCGCCTTGCGCTACTTGCCTAATTGTAAAATTTGACTTTGTCTCATTTAGAATAGTCATTAATTCTCCAAGAATTATTCATTGCAATTTAGTACTTCTAAAATCTAAAGATAGATTTATGAAGATCCTTCAATTTCATTATCATACTTTAAGGATCTAATCTTTAGTTCTGATTCAGAAATTAAGGAGTCTACTACGACAAGCTTAATGGATTAAGCACTAAAGTTATCATCACATAAATCTTCCAAAGATTATGCTCTACTATTTGCTTAACTCCGGGCTTAGGCTTAATATGTTATTTTATCAAATAAAATAACTTATTAGTTTCCAGGACCATCCTGAAATTTTATTCTCAATTTGAAAATTAAACCATTTAAATACATTTTCCCTAGGATTATGTTTTAAATGCTAATCTTTCAATTATATCTTGATTTTAATAGTCCAACTATTTAATCAACGATTTCGGTACTATTTATTATAATGATTACAATAGTCCAACTATTTAATCAACTATAATTTAATAGATTAAAATCAATTAAATTGATTACTATAATCCAATTATAAAATCAACTATAAATGAATAGTTTGAATATAGTCCAACTATTTTTTAAAACAACATTTATATATTAGTCCAACTAACATTTAATTTATATGACGAATGATATTTGAATGAGCGCGTATGGCAAGTAATTAAACGAATATTGCAAATTCAATTCTTTCCTCCCACTATTTTTCGGCGAGCCTCTAACCCTCTGTCGAGTACTTGGGAAACCGTGTTTCCTAGCCGGCTAGGATCCCGTTAAATATCACACAATCTTGATTTTGGCCAAAAAATTATATGATAATTAACTAGGTAGATCTCTAAGATCAATTGGATCCAATCCAATTCCTAGAACCGGTAGGGGACATCCAAGTCCGAAACATATATCTTATATATGCCAATACATCCAATGTATTACCTAACCTTTTTCCTCTGAATCAACTAAGCCTTGGCTTTGGCACAACAAACTTAGTGATCCCAGTTAAGCGCGACCCATTGACCATGGAAAGCTTCGTAATCAATGTCGATGGACAAGAAGTGGTCTTGACTTTGGCCAACAAACCACAACTTGGACAAGACACTGACATGTAACAAAGCTCTCATGATTCAAACACATCCTCGACGGACAAAGGCCTTGACTTTGGCCAACAAGCCAATGCCAGTCTCAGATCTTGAGTGAGAATCACTCAATGGAAGGAAAGACACTTAATATTTTGCGAGGGTTTTTCGAGTGCAAATTGGCAACCAATTTATTATCTTTATTAAGGTCTCATCATCATACACCCTTAAACATGCATTCTAAATACATAATAAAGCGCGTATATAAAGTAATAATGATATGCGGATGGATACTTTACACAATGATCCTAGATCAAATCTCTCCATTTCTCTCTCCCGCTAGCACATGTATTACTTCTACCTGTTACACTACACTTCTAAAGAAACCTCATTTACATTGAGGGGAATAGGTGAGAAGAGAATACAAAGAATAAGGAGGTGATAAGGCTGAACACGCAGGTCCAATTAATAAATTCCAAATTTATTACAACAATTTCTAAAATTGCCCCACCCATCTAATATCCATCTGATATACATTATTCATGCATCACAACCATGTATTCACACAAGCATGTTATCAATCAATCTAATCAAATTAATTAATCTGATAATTAGTGATCATCCAATGTTCAAACAACGATTTGATTTTGCTCGAGTCAAACTCGTTTTGCGAATAAGTACTTAAAGTACGAATTCTCGAATTAAATTAAACTACAAAAGTAAATCCAATTCAATTTGTATTTAATTCTAATTCAAGATTTAATTCCAAATTAAATACTACACTTTATTTAATAAACCTTTTTACGACTTAAATTCCAAATTTAATTGTTACGGGTCTCAAAGCCCGATTAACGTCCAACGTCAATTTAATTAAAGTCCAATGGGCTTTTAATTAATTTCTTGAGGCGTGGACTTTTGGTCAACTCTAGTCAAACCGAATAACCAAAATCCAATCCGGGAATTACCCCATAAGCAATCAATTTAGGCCCATTAGGCCCAATTAAACTTTAAAGGTCCATTAGTCGCATTTGGGCTTTATGGAAGCGAGTTTGGGCCCAATTCGATCCAACCAATTTTGCCTAAACCCATCTTGGTACAACCAAGCCCAATAAGCCCAATTACAACACAACAAGCCCAAATCCAATTTAAGGCCCAAATAATTAAATTCCTAAAATCCAATTTTCCCAATTTAATTACACTAAAGTGTATAACACAATTAATTACCCAAATCAATATTTCCAAAACATTAATTTATACAATTAATCATGCTCAATTACAACAAAACATGTCCAACACATTTTAACAAAAAATCAAACCCAATTTTACTTGCTAAAGCTCTCTGCCAAAGGGGATTTTCATGTCAAATTTCAAACCCAATCCAATTGAATCCAAATAAACATTAAATCAACATCCCCAATTGTTTTCAAGTCATCCAATGAATCTAAAAACAAAATTCCAAGACAATTAGGGCACTTGAAATTTTCGGCCAACACCAAAATTTTGGGCAAATTTGTTCCAAACAAAATTTCAACAAATTGATCCAATCAATCTTGAATTAAAACATATTTAAGCATACTAATTCATCCAATTTCATTAAAACATGCTCAAATACAATTTACCCAATTTTTAGCCCTAAATCAATGTCACGATTTTCCTTGCTCTGATACTATTGTTGGAGTTTGCTAAGGTCCCAAGGATCAATAAACAAGCATGTAACATAAGTGAATACAACGAGGGAGTTGTGGAATACTCACATCGATCGGTTGAGCGACGCGGGAGGGAACAAAATGAATTCTGCTCACTGTTTTGTGCGGCAGTGGGCTGCTATTTGTTCCTCATTTTCGGCCATCAAGCTTCAAGAATCCAAGCTCCAAGCTTCATCAAATGATTCCCGGCTCATGGGTGGACTTCCATATCACCTTCGCATGTCTCTCGGAGTGCTAGCTCTCTTTATTTTTGCCACAAAAACCAAGCACTTGGCTTCCCTCATTCACGGTTTTTACCCAGTAAAAATTGTGAAGAAAATGCCCTAAGTGGGCGTGAAGAATAGAGGAAATGGAGGAGAGAGAGAGATAAATGTGTAATAGATAAATTGATTTCCAAAATCAAATAATAAAAACATATACTAAATTTTTAGGAAAAAGCTTTCAAAAAGTCAAACAAATTTGGCTCCAAATTTGGCATTAAATGATATCCACCTAATCACATCAATCCATCAATCAATGGTCACATCACTCAAAGTGACATGATTTGACGTTTAATGTGACTAGCGATTTGACGCTTGATTTGACTTGTGTACCGCACTCAATTTTGAAATGCGAATGCGCTAGTAAACAATCTCGGGCTCGGGTTCGCTAATTCCAAATTAACGAATTTTTTGTTGCGATGTAATTAA